>JAGKTI010000262.1:100674-113868 GCA_018397915.1 Birgus latro
TCCATTCTTCCTTCCTTCCTTCCTTCCTTCCTTCCTTCCTTCCTTCCTTGCATTCTTCCTTCCTTCCTTGCATTCTTCCATCCTTCCTTCCATCCTTTTCTGCCTTTCATTTCATTCTTTCCATTTCCCCTTCCCTCCTCCCTTCCAGATTCTACTACAACTAAGAGATTGTCCGGACCATACCACAATTTGCCTTCCTGTGCTCCGTTCACAAAATAGATACTGATATATTTTTTTTTAACCCTCTCTCCCTTCTGCTGTTCATTTTCTCCACACGTATGTGGCTCTACGACAGGTGGAGTTTTGTATACTGAAGGCTTGGTGGGTATGTGAAAAACTTCCATTTCACTGATCATGCTGTTTGATTCATCTCATGGTTTTGTTCTTTATATATTCATTTCCAGATATTGCCTCAGTTCAATTCTTAGATGGAAAATAGAGATGATGATGATGATGATGTTTCTTTTGTTTTTGTGACTCGAATCTCCTCTGAACCTGAACCCAGTGAAAGGTAGGCTGGTGTTGCCCTCCTCCTGCAGTCCTCCATCCTGTCCCGTGAAACAAGGAAGATAATGATGTTAATATGATGATGATGATATAATTGTTGAATTGGAGAAAAAAATTTGTCTTTATCTTTCGCTTCCTCTGTTGAGATTAGTCATCTCTTCTTTACTTCCTGTCTGTACGGAAGCATGTATCATGGAGAGTGTGGGCTTATGCCACCACTGCAGTTAACCTTCCTCCCTTGGAGGGGGAAAGCAAAAGTATTTCCAGTCAAAGATGATATAAATATGAGAGACACAATTCATTGCTCCAGCACAAGACCCATACCATCTTTGTGACTTCATGTTGCATCATCCCCATCCACAGAGAACCTAGAAATAGAGAGTTGTCCAACACTGTATAGAGTATCTCACCAACATCCCCCCTTCACCACCCAGCACTGTGACTCACAAACTCACATGTATGGTAAACACACAGCCACCACAGCCCTGTAAAAGCTCCAGCCAAACAGCATCTTTCAAGGACCACCACTGGACATAGTCCCCTCAGAAAGTTCCTTGCCCATAAGGACATGATTACACGTAGCCAGACTGCAGTGCAGCTACCACCGTTCCCTGCTGCAGTACCAACACAAAATACAGCTCTCAAACAGGTCACTTTGCCCAAACTGCAATGCAGCTCCCCACACCAAAACACTTACCACATGCATCACATTACTCTCCACTTGCATCACACTATCACTATACAGACAGTCTGCAACATACTCTCCACTTGCATCACACTATCANGAGCACTATAAATTCCTTCAGTACAGTGTAGGGACATACTTCCTGAGCTGAATGGAATCATCTGGTAGTGAAAAGCATAATAAGATAAATCATATGGAGGGAATTGGTTTACTTATTTTTTTTTTAATTACTGAAATTGTGAAGACATTTTACTTATTCTTCCTTGTTTCAGTTTTTTGTGGGCCACTGTCCTGATCACCACAAGCTGCCTACCATCCCAGAAAATGTAAGTATTGTGGGCATTGTTGTTGTTGTTGTTACCCCTGACAGCTGAACATGAACCTAGTGGACTGCAGGCTGAAGTTACCTTTCTCCTGCAGTCCATTGTCCTGCTTGTAGGTGAGAGGGAGGGATGTGGAGTATGTATGTATAACTGATTAGCTCCACCACTTTGGTATATCGATGGTATGCTGTGAAGTGTCCCATAGGTGTTGATCGAGGCTCATGTAAGTTTGTTTAGTAGCAGTAAGGCTGTGAAGAAGCTGGCTTGATATGGTTAATGAATGTGTGAATGAGAGAGTTATTAAACCTGAAGAGGCAGTTTAACTGATGGGATAAAACTAGATGGATAAAGTACTGGAATATAATGTGAAGTGCATAGCAAGGGCTGCAGAGTACATGACAAGCAATGCATCCCTCTTGTACTTGGCATTTCATGAAATAGTTTAGGTCCTGGAAGGCATTATAAAAGATATTTTTGTACAGTATATATAATTCATATAATTGTATAAAGACTTCAGTATTGTATGCATAAATGTGTTGGCCTTATTTTGTGTATATAATAATAAAAATTGTGATGTGTCTGCCTACAGCGCAACCTGTCTGAATATTACAATGCTGTGGATGCCAACAACATGATTGCAATCTTCGCCTCCATGTTACACGAGCGTCGCATCATTGTGGTATCGAAGCGCGTGTCGAGGCTGTCGGCGTGTGTGCAGGCAGCCAATTCACTCATATACCCCATGCAGTGGCAGCACATATTTATACCCGTCCTGCCTGAACACTTAATAGATTATCTCACCGCTCCAATGCCATTCCTCATCGGGGTTAGCACTTCACTACTATTGGTAAGGATTTATTTGTCTGTCTGCCATTCTGTCTGTTTACCCATATGCCTGTCTGCCTGTCTATATGTCTATCTGTCTGCCTATCTATCTATCTGTCTGTCTGTCTATCTGTCTGTCTATCTATCTATCTATCTGTCAACCAGTCCTGCCAGCACACTTCACTTCCATCGGTAAGGGTTTGGATACCGGGACTTCTGTCTGATTATCTGCAAGTCTGTTTATTCATCTGTCTGTCTGTTTATCTTAAAATTTTTTCCCATCAGAACATTTAACAGATTATCTGACTGCACTCATACCAGTCCTTGTTGGGTAGGCACTTTACTTCTGTCAGTAAGTATTTGTAAGTTTACTTGTATGTGTAACTGATGATGATGATGAATACCTGCAGGAAGTACAAATTGATGATGATGATGATGATGATGGCGTATGGCTGCAGAAAGTATAAATAGAGGGATGATGATGATGATGATGATGATATACACCTGTAGGAGGTACAAATTGAGTGATGATGATAGTGATGATGTATAGCTGCAGAAAAGACAAATTGAGGGGTGATGATGGTGTTAATAATGGCTCAGTGGGTTAGAGCGCTCCGCTCTGGCCGTAGGGTCGGAGGATCGAATCCACCCAAGGGTCATTGGTAGACATCAGGAAGGGCATCCGGTCATAAAATGCTACACGCTCCAATCCAAAAAAGGCCGACGCATGCAAGCATGTTGCAGCCTTCAAAAACGAAACGAAACGACGAATAATAATAATAATAATAATGATGATGATGATGATGATGATGATGGCAGTGAAGATGGTCCTTCTTTCCACCCACAGAAAGTACAAATGGAGGACGTAGGTGAGGCGGTGATCCTGGACGCGGACAACAACTCAGTCAAGTCCCCATTCCCTGATGCCCAGGCCCTGCCGGAGGAAGTCACGCAGAATCTCCGTCGCAGCCTCAAAACAGCCAACAATGCCTTGGGGGACGGCGTGGCGCGGGCATTCCTCCGGGCGTTAGTGCAGCTCATTGGCAACTACAAGGAAGCACTGCAGTTCAGGGCCGAGGATAAGAAGATCACGTTTAGTAGGGAAAAGTTTGTCAGCAGTCGACCTTCGCACTTCCAACCATTTGTGGAGAAGATGCTGGAACTGCAGATTTTTCAGCAGGTATGTCGCTGGTGGGAGAAGTGTCAGTAGAGAAAAGTGTTAGTTGGGAGAAGTATTAGTAGGGAGAGGTACAGTATTAGATTTTTGTCCTTATGCAGCCCCTTCCACGCACCTCAGTATTGGAATATGGCAATTTTATGGAACTACATCCTTTCTGTAGTCCTCCATCATGACTAGTATCATATTCTAATGCAAATCTATAGATTCAAACCAGCTGTCAGGAGGAACAGGTGGTAGTTTTAGGCAAAGTTAAAAGAAAAAGAGTATAATCAACCATGCAGTTAATGGGCATAAAAAAAAGCAGAGCTAAAGAGCATGAAAAAGGTTATGTGAAGTAGATGCTGTGTTGTGCCCACTATACATGAGAGTTATTTTGTGTTATGTGCGGACCACCCTGTGTATAGTGAGAGCATTGCAAGTAAATCGCAGAGTGTTTTGACATTGATGATGATGATGATGTTGATATATTTCCCCATATCCTCCCTTCCAGTTCATTGAAGAACGTCTGGAGAAAGTAAACACCAATCGTGAGACGTCGGATGAATTTGAGCTTGAAGCCAGTGTTTACTGCGAGAAGGGTGGGGGTGGCAAGGTTCGGCAGTTTGTGACCAGCGTGCGCAAGGAGGGTGGTGCCATCGTTAAGACCATGAAGAGCAAGGTGAGGTGGCCTGGGGAAGGGTGAGGCTGGGTATGTTAGGTTAGTTTAAGTTAGATTATAATAGCTTAGGTAGGTCAGGTAAGGTCACTTTTCTCTATAGAAAACTGACCTGGGTCATGTTTTTATACATAAGACTGACCCTGGTTGTTTTTCTATACATATTTAAAACTGACCCAGGTTGCTTCTCTGTACCTATATGAAACTGACCCTGGGTCACTTTTCTGTATAGAAAAGTGACCCAGGGCCAGATCCCCAAGAGAAGTGACAAGAAAGATGGAACTGAGCATGGAATGCAAAGATTGGCTGCATGACAGTATTCTGATTTTTACTGTGTGATAAAGAAGTGAAGCCTGGGCCCTGTTGGAAGGACTTGACTCAGGAGTGAGAACAGGACAAATGTGATATGTGAGAGGAGCATGTGGAGTTATGTGAACTCAGTGGACTACAGGCTGAAATTACCCTTCTCCTACAGTTGACCATACTTTTTTCAAGGGACAGGGAGGGAGGTGAGGGATGTTTGTATGACCAGGCAGCTTTACTTTATGATTATGTTGGTGCCACCACATGAAGGCCCTCTCTCCATCACTAGTCATGCTGGTGATGCATCTTTACATTTTTTTATTTGTTGTGGTGCCAGAGAGGGATGCCTTCATGTGGTGGCACTGATATAACTGGGTGACTTAACTGTCTGGTTATACATGTCTCTTAGCTACTTACCTATCACCCAAGAGGAGGATGGTGGACTGAAAGAGAAAGCAGCTTCAGCCTGCAGTCCACTGGGTTCACAGTTTATATGAACCTGGAGCTACAATTATTACTATACCCTTTTTACACTGACTTGGCCTAAAATACCAGCTCATCATCTTGAGTAGAGTTGTAACTAGAGATTAACAGCAGAGTACAGTGCTAGTCATGAAGTCCTGTGGAATGTAGAGCCACAGTATTGTTTTTTTTGCCATTGAGTTATGTAAAATAAGCTGCAAAAAGACAAAAATCTGGGCCAAGTTAAGGTAAAATGACTAAAGATATGTTGTATTGTACATGACTTTTAACGATAATATTTGGTGTGTATATTACCCTTTTGAGATGTAGTTTGAGAGTGACTTGTGATGATAGTGATGATGATGATGATGATGATGATCCTTCTCTCTGCCACCCTCACCTCTTACCTTCCTTCCTTCTTCCTGTAGAGTCCATTCAAGCCTCGCAAAGACCCTGTGAGTACCAAGCGGGCCCACACGCAACCGGACTCCCGCATACTGTATATACTTACCGCACTCTGGTTTGGTTCGGGTGAAGGGGTTTTGCTGTCTTTGGGGTTTTGTTTTGAAGTCACTTTTTTGTCGTGTCGGGTTTATATGCTTGTGTGTTTTGTTGGTTGGTTTTGTGTGTATTTATCATGCTTCCAACCACCACCACACATTTTTTTTCGTTTTTATAGTTATGGTATTCTCTCTTGGAATCTTTTATTTATTTACCTACTTCACACTGCTTTTAGTTCTTTGTATCTGCACATGAGAAAACATTGAAACACTGCTGCCAGCCATCATGCCATAATAAGTACAGTGGTGAGCAAGGAAACTGTTTTATAGCAGTATGAGAAGTTGGGGAAAGAGGGCCATCCTGAATTGAATTAAAACTTGAGGAAATAAGACCATCCTAAATTGAAGAAAATGTTGAGAGAAGAGGACCATCTTAAATTGAGTTAAATCACTAGGTATAAGTACCGTAGTTTGCTCTAACCTAACAAAGATCCCATCCCTTTCAGCTTAGTTGATGGCCAAGTGTAGTCAGATTGGAGGGTTGATCTGACCTAAACTTTACCCAGATTTTCTTCCTTCACCAGTTTATTTCACATTCCTTGATGGCAGAAAAAAATAATGCTGTGCCTCTCCGTCCCATCCACAGCACTTCATGATAATTAGCTTGAAGTTTTAATCTGCTGCTACAGGCCAGGATTCAAGATGGAGAGATGGCAATATTAGGCCATGTTTATGTTAAATGTGTATAGTTTGTCTTCAGCTGGAACTGGGCTGCTTTCACAGCTTGAACACTGAGTCATGGTTGTGTGAAATTTGTTGAACCTCAGTTACGTAGTAAGAATGAATCTCCTTGGTTGCTAGTCAGATTTATTCTCCAGTCTGACTACACTTAACCATCAAGTGAGCTGAAAGGGGTTACAGATCTTTGTCAACAAAGATGGTTCCTCCCTGACCACTGTGATTGTGTGTGTGGTGTATTAGTGGTGGTGTAGTCATATTTACACACAAAAACACACACATACACAGAAAATATATATATTTTTTTCTAATAAGTGCACTAAACAGAAAAGAATGATTAAAAAAAATTTCTACTAAGCCCACTTCTCAATATTGTTTTATTAATACATGAATTTTTTTTAAGCAAGGAATTTCAAGCATGTTAGGTAAATTCCACTAAATTTTCTTCTTACATTGCAATTTTTGACAACCTTCCTATATATACTAATTTTTTGGCTATCAATTTCTTTTTAACATACTTCTGCACCATACAAAAAAATGCATCATAGCTATAATCATCTCACCCCAAAAAAAAAAATTCTGATTACAGTGCCAATCACTTTTTTCAGTTGTCTGTGCCAGTTGATCGTTATAGTTTTTTACTCCTGGGATGTCTAGCAAAGGAGTGTCCCTATACTCTTTTCACTCTAACTCGGCCTTAAATAGCCATCTTCCCATCGTGAATGCTGAATTTTAACAGTAAATTAGCACTGGAATATGGTGCTAGTCACGAGGAAGTGGTATGGAAGGGATGTAGAGCTCACTGTCCTCTGCCTCTGAGCCTCTTGTAATAAGCTGCAAAAAAACAAACATCTGGGCCAAGTAAGAGTAAAAATGGTGTTGGACAATCACCTTAGTTAGTCAGCTTCCTGTGATTCTAGCCTCACAGTATTCTAGATTCTCATTAGATAGATTGCCATGATTCTGGTCTCACAGTATTCTTGTTTTTCATTATTCATTAAGTTAGATTGCCATGATTCCCAGTCTCATTGTATTCAAGATATTCATGTTTCCCATCTCGATATTCCAGCTTCTTAGTATTTCACAGTATCCATTCCATATTACCCTCATGGAAGTGTAGGGGCCAAGAACAAAGTTACCATTATCCAGTACTGTAAATTGAAGGGTAGATGACCAGCCCACACCGCTGACAACATTATGTCGGTGTAAAACGTCCATTGCCACCATGTGTTATGGTATTTCAGGAGAGTGGAAAGCAGCTGAGCCAAGACACACACACATTAATATACAGCCATAAGTACAGAAATGACAATGATTAGGTGGATGTGCAGTGCGTCCCTGCGTGCAAGGCCTGGGGGGGCTGGGTTTACGATGGAAGAGTTGAGAGGTAGGATGGGACTGGAGTGTATTGGTGTTGTGATGAGGAGAGGTAGGCTGAGGTGGTTTGGACATGTGGAGAGGATGGGGGATAATAATTGGGTACAGAGGGTGAGAGGTGTTAATACTGGGGGAGGGGTTGGGAGGGGTAGACTGAGAAAGACATGGGACGAAGTCATTAAGTGTGACTTAAGGGTTAAGGGACTGAACAGGGAGGCTGCCAGGGATCGAGCAGCATGGAGAGCCGCCATTAGGTGACCAAGGCCGACGCATGCAAGCATGTTGGAGCCTTCAAAAACGAAACGAAATGTCTTTGCTGGATGTGGCAATGGAAAGGGTTGTGTGAATCATGTGATAGTGATATGAAACACACAACAAATGAGTTTGAGAAGGAAGGAGAATCTCTGTTGTATAGGGAGGCTTTGGATGTTTGAAAGGCAGGACACGATGCCAGGAGAGGATTGTCACTTAATTTTTGTTTATGACTGCTAACAGAAGGCCCAAAATTCAATACACATTGTGGATTTAGGGTCCCTTAAGAGTAATTCACCTGGTACCACTCTTTTTTGTAGATTACCCTGCCTACATTAAATAAATACCTATGCATTTTAATTAAAAATTGACTTTGCAGCGTTTGGGTATATTTTTCAGATATCTGGTGGAGGGGCAAATTTATTTTAACCCTGTACCTGCTTACTCTTTTTATTTACCATGATTCTTTTATGTAATTGCTTTGTAATTCTGTCTCAGTCTTTCACCTGTATTCTTGAAACTGAGAAAGCAGAGGTGTAGGCTGACCCCCACTTTCTGACAGTCGTATGAGGAATAGTTGTGAACGTTGGTTAAGATCAGCCTGGTGCCATGCTGTAAAGTGTAGTCATTGAGGAGTTATAGAAGCCTGATTAACTTTATTCTGATTACAAAACACCATGCATTAGCTGTGGTTGGCCTAATGCTGTGTGACAAGATGCCGAAGAGAGATGCCTTCATGTGGTTGTATCGATGAACTGGGCATCTATGCTTCCTGGTTCTACAAGCATTTCACAGTAACACCCTCTGACCTCGAAAAGGAGGATGGTGGAGTGCAGGAAAGAGCAACTTCAAACTGCATATCTTTGAGTCCACATTCAGATGAGTTCAAGCCACAACAGCAGCAGTGCTAACATGGTGAAGTTAAACACACCTTACTCTTGTCATGTGTTGATACATGTTGGTCAGAAATTAGGGGTTTGCCTTCACTTTATGCATTCAGTTTTGACCATTCAGTACAGTGACACTTTGTGGCTACTTCCACAATATTTTATTCAACACAGGAGATACTGGTGAAAGCTGGGTGGGGATTTGGATAACCTTCATTAATCCTTTTGCTGCCAGGGAACTCTCTTAAGCTGAATAAAATAATGTGATGATACAGTAGTATGAATAAGTAGCAAAGAGGTGTCACTGTATTGAAGCAGTTAAATTTACAGCCTTACCTTTTAAGCCCTTTAGTCTGAGATCTTATTTGTTCTACAGCAAAATGATTTTATACTCATCATAGGAGAAACATATAGTAGTGAAGGGAGTGAATGAGTTTGTGCCTAGCCCCTTCACTATCATCTCTCTCTGCTAAGCTGAATAAAATAATTTGGTGGCAACAAGAATAAATAATGTGGCATTACACTGAAGGGTCAAGAAATTTGCTTTTGTTTCGTAACCTCTCTTCATTCTGAACACCACAGGCAACAAAGACTGGAATAGTTTTAAGCTTGTGTTTTCTCATATTTTTAAGCTTTCATCCCTCCATATTTATAAGCTTCATTGTTTTGGTGGCTTTTGTTTACGCTTGAAGGTAATTCTGCTTCCCATTCACCCCACAGACCAACCCAGCTGTAAAGTCTGCCGTTAAAACCGTAAGTAGATCGCACATGTACTAACTTACTAACCTACTAACAAGGGAAAGTATGCTTATAGACTTACAAGGCTCCATGATACCTCTTGCTAATTAATTTTTACAGGTATTGCATAGTATAACTTAAGCCGTTCATGTATAGGGATGCTTTTCTAGGGTATTCCTTAAAGACAGCAATTCCATAACAGACTAATAGAGGGGTTTAAAGTGTACATCCACTTAAAAATATTTGTTATCTCTGGGTGTGATGAGTTTTGAAATGATTTGTTAAAGTGAGAATATGTTCTTTTGATACTGAGCATACTTCAGAATCCTTGGTCCATGTGTCGTATTTTATTACACCACAAAGGTATCAAATATTTTTTTCAGTGGGTGTATTTTCCTGACACAGTTCAGGTTTGAGACTTGTTCAGTTTACACACTGTTTTCACTACACACAGGCCTGTATTGTTGTTGCTTGAGGAGGCTCCCTAGCACCTCTTCCTTAGCAGTTTATTTTTGTATGTGGCTGGTTAACATCCTTTTGTGCACTGTTTATGCAGAGTATGGCCATATTAAAAGGATTTATATAATACAGAAGAGATCAGCAAAATGTGTACCCGATTTAAATAACTTAGGAAAAGGTGTTAGGGAGCTTCCTGACCCAACGAGAGTACAGGCCACAATCCTCATAATTCAGAGTTTATATAGACTACAACCCTTGTTAATTTTGTCCTTAATACAGCTTCAGAATATGATGCCAAAACTATCACAGTGCCAATTAGATATGCTGATTAACATTTGACACTAACCTGAAAAAACAATAACGGTGCTCTGAGATTGTTTTTGATCTGCACATCCTTATTCAACAAAGGAGTAGTTGTAGTAGTGAGAGGTTTTGTGAAGATTATATCTATCTAAAGTCATATAAAGGTGTGTGTTACTGTATTTATGGGGTTTAGATGGAGACATTGTAATTAAAGAATGTACTGGAGAATACTAATGTTCTTTGTGTATAAATAAATCTTGTAAAGAAGAGACAATAGGGAGCCATCTTAGTCATTAGAGTACTGTATGAATCTAGGACTTTACACTCCTCTGATTCATGTCTCAAAAGAGGTTACAGCCCTGACTTATAATGATGCCTGTGAGCAAGGTTAATCCAGCGCTCTTGTCGTGGATCATTTGTCTTGTTTGTATTTAAACCCATTGAATCTGGGGTTGTCTTTTTTCTGTTTATTATATTGCCTCATGGTTGTATTCACCTCAAGATAGACTTTTCATATTGGAGAGAGTTAGAAGTACTGTACATTAAATAAACACGTTCTATTCGAGAGGCCTTTCCTTTGGTGAACTGAATGGTCTGGTAGCAGCAAGAATGAATTAAAAAGACATTACCCAGATTCAGAGGGTCAATATGTAATCTGTTTATTTCACCATCAAGTTTGTCAGTTTCAAGTCTAGAATTACTGTTCAGGGTTTCTCTCAGGTCTGGAATCATAGCAAATAAGAACTGCAACACAAAAGCTTTTATTCACTGTACGTGCTCAGTGTGCTCATAATTGTTCTTGATACGTTAATCCAAATGAGAAATCCGGGCAGCATCTTGGCCCGGAAAAAAAGGAAGAAAAAAGATAAAGAAAAAGAAGAAAGAGAAAATAGTGTATGTACTGTATTAACTATTTTTGTCCACAATTCTGGACTTAAAGGAACATCGTAGACAATGTATTGGTGTTAGTAGAATACATTTTAGTGGTAGATGGATGCATGTTATTGGTGACTGATTCTGATTGTTTATTTTATGTTGACGAGGAAAGATTTGGTACACGGAGGTGAGACAGCACGTGATCTCTCCACTTGTATGTACAGTAGTGATAGTGATAGTCATGGATATAACTTCACCTAATACTCCACTGCTTCTGCTTCTCACGTATGGCATGTCATATACTCTTTCCTGGATGCATTATATAAGAGAGCATTATGTGTGGCCAGGGAAACACACCAAGCTGCTCTCATTTTAGGAATATTAGCCAGCAGAGGAAAGTGCAAAGTAGGAGAGGTGAAATATTAGGTAGAGAAACATACCAAGTCTCTCTCGTATCAGGAATATTAGCCAGCAGAGGAAAGTGAGGTGTAGAAGAGGTGAAATATTAGGCAGAGAAGCATGATGGGCCTCTCCTATATCAGGAATCTTAGCCAGCAGAAGAGGTGAAGTATTAGGCAAAGAAACATAACAAACATCTCTCAGCTTTGCTGTATTAGCCAGCAGAGAAAAGTGAGATGTAGAAGAGGTGAAATATTAGGCAGAGAAACATACCAAACCTCTCCCATATCATTAATATTAGCCAGCAGAGGAATGTGAGAAGTAGAATAGTGAAATATTAACTAAAACTTTTATTTTAGGATATTAGTCAGCAGAGAAAAGTACTGTAACAAGTAGGGGACATGAAATATGAGGCAGCAAATCATTCCAAGTCTTAAGTCAGGAATATAAGCCAGCAGAGGAAAGTTAGAAGTAGAAGAGATTAAGTATTAGGCAGAGAAACACACCTAGGCTCTCAGGAGTACTAGCCAGCAGAGGAAAGTGAAAATTAAAAAAGATGAAAAACATGACAAGCCTGTCAGGTTAGGAATATTAGGTAGCATAAGAAAGTAGTACTGCTGTCAGCTCAGCAGTACAGTAGTAGGCATCAGAGGATAGTGAGAAGCAGAAGCGGTGAAGCTTCTGGTGAAGTTTTTTTCATGACTGTTGTTCTTTCTTTCTTTAATTGCTAAGCTTTCAGTAAGTGTTAAGTTGACTGCTGTTTTTCAGAAGTGCAGTAATTTCATACTAATTCATTGTTATTGTTATTTTTATAATTATTTTTATTATTATTGTTAATATTTTATTATTACTGTATTTGCTTGATTTTGATGGTATTGGTTGACACATGAGAATAACATTTGCCATTTGTTTTTAGTGTTTTAATTAGCAGCATAGAATAGAACCTGTGTTGATATAGCCTTCAGAATTAGCCCCAATAGAGCCTCATGGTTTTTCACACATTACTCATGACACTGTGCAAAAAAGACATCATCATACTGAAGGGGTTGAGAGAGGTTTCCCCAGCTGGGTTGTTAAGTGGAAGAAATAGTGGCATAGGAGGCTTTGTAGCAGTGTGATGAATAAATTGCTGGTGATGAGGTATTAGGTAATCTTCACAAGAGGCTTAAAAGAGGCCATCATATGTAGTAGTAGTTGTTGTTGTTGTTTTACTAATAGATGTAATTCTTTTTAGCATGAACCCAGTGGACTGCAGGCTAATGTTGCTTCTTTCCTGCAGTCCACCACCTTCCTTTGGGGGGATAGGGAGGAAATTGAAGGGTGTTTGCATAGCCAGGCAGTGAAGTAGCTCCATTATATCAGTGCCACCACACAAAGGCATCCCTTTCCTGTACAGAAGGAGTAAATAGAAGTTATGTCTATTAATTTTATCTATCAGGTACCCTCAAAGCTAATAAGTTTTTCTGTGTGTTATTGTATTGAAGGACACAGTGGTAGGGTTGAAAGGCTATGAATTTTGCTTGCTGTGTGATCTCTATGTTCGTTTTTGCTTATTGGTGGATTGAACTGCTTGCTTTGTGTTGTTTTTGTGTGACCACTGAAGTATTTGTTTTTAAATATTTATTATAAGTTGAAGTATTCTGTAATTTAGAATATAAGATGTGTATATAAGTAGTGTTTAATTATTCTCTCTCTCTCTCTCTCTCTCTCTCTCTCTCTCTTTCT
>JAGKTI010000262.1:113960-155226 GCA_018397915.1 Birgus latro
CTCTCTCTCTCTCTCTCTCTCTCTCTCTCTCTCTCTCTCTCTCTCTCGTTTTATTCTTTTTCTTTCTTCTCATATCTGTCTGTGTATACCAGTCTAAATGATCCTTACCTTACCTTACTTAATATAATCTGATGTAACTTAACAGAGCACACTTTAACATAACATACTGGTAATAAAAAGTATAATGTAATCAATCCCAGCATAGACTAGCATAACATACCATACCACAACATAAAGATAACCTCTCCCTGATAGTCTGTGTATATATAGTTATCTAACCTAACCTAGTCCAAATCTGTCATAAATTAATGTTCCTTTACTCACCCAATTCTAACCTCACCAACTTCTAACTTTCACTTCATGCCTGACCAATTGTAACCTAACTTCTCCAAACTAAGCATAACTTTCCACTTCAGCTCAAACTTAACCTGATCCATCCGAACCTAGCTAAGATTTTCTGCTTCAGCTCAAAACCTACCCTAATCTAACTTAACCTACCTACCTACCTATCTGAATTACCTCTACAAACTTGACCTACCTTAACCTACCCTGTGCAAACTGAGCCTAACTTTCCTCCTCGGCACAAACCTAACTGAACATAACTTACATTAACCTAATCCAACCACCCCTCAGGTAACTAAGGGTGGTAAGCAAGTGAAGGAACGAAGCCGTCAGACCTACAAGGATATCCGAGGTCGGCTGAAGGACCTACAGCAGCCACCACCGCGACTGGAGAACAATACTGCCACCTGGATTAACGGTTAGTGGCAGAGGGAGAGAGAAATGAAGTGTATATATAGTCAGAGAAATAACTATATTTCCAGTTCTTTCTGAAGACAATTTACAGCTGGTGAAATACAGTGAAAACCTATCCCTGCTAGTGTGTGTGCAGATGGTTGGATATTGCCACGATGTATTCATGAAAGTTTGGGACGATATTTGTCTTTCTCCGTATGTAGTTTTGATTATAGACAGCTGAATTGAAACCTGCTGGACTACAGACTGAAGTATCCTTTCTCCTGCATTCTAGCAGGATAGGTAGGGAGCTTGGGCATGTGTATAAAACTGCCATTGGAACTGTCTGGTTATGTTGATGTCCCAAGTGAAAGCATTCCTGTGCAGCACCATGCATATACAAGATGTCCTGGGACTTGACATACTGACTTCAGGACTGATATTGTATAAAAGTACAGTAGCACCATGGGTCCAGTTGTCATCCATTACAGAGCTGCAATTGTTGATGACGGGTGAATTGTGAGGAGAAACCATTATTGCCCATCAGGTTATCAGTAGTTGCTGCTCTGTGATGATTGAGAGTTAGAATGATGTTGATAGTGTTTGTACATAAAATCAGCACAAGAATAATCCCATGAAGTTAGTACATTAGCCCTGGGATATTCTGTGTGTAAAATTCACCAAGTCTCCTGTACGTTGCAGGTGAAGGTGGGCATCCAAAGCCCCGTTCGGCACCCTCGTCCCCGACCCTGTCCATCCGGCGCCGGCCACGCACCACCTTTGACGGTCCACCAGGATACTCCGCCCGCGCCACATACAAACGCCAGTCTACCCACAATGCCAGGGATGATCATAGGTATCGGTAAGTGGGGATTGGCTGGTTTGTTTTCATCGGAGGGACCTAGGCTACTTAAAATGTGAATTGGAAGTCATGATAGCATAAAAGTCGATGACTCTTAGGTATGATGCAGGAATGAGTCTTCATTGTTATTAGGCAAATTTATTCTCCAGTCAGACTACACTTGGCTTTCATCTAGCGGAAAAGAGGTTATGGTGAAAACAAACCAACTCTAGTGCACTCACACCAGGGCCAGATTCCCCCACCCCCAAAGGAGGGTCCTGATTTTTTTTTTTCTGCTAATGATAAGCATGCTTTTAAAATTTGTAGTATTGATACAGAAATACACAAAATAATACAAAAAAATAACAGTGACAAAACAGCACAAGAGTATTTGCTGTATATACACTAATTAAAGCACTGACATTGCATTCTTACCTCTCTTGTTTCTGTCTTCCCCTCCATCCCCACCTTCCTCCTCCCTCATCACTGGACTCTGTTTACTGTAACTTGACTTTATATCTATTTTGCATGCTGAGTTGTAACATTAACATCAGAATATTGTAAAGGATGATAGTGCCATAGCATGATCTTTGCCTGCCACTGAGCTATGTGAAATATGTCACAAAAGGACAAAATTTGGGCCAAGGTAAGGTGAAAGAACTAAAAACAGTATATTTAATGACACTTTTCTCTTCTTAACTCTAGAGTATTATACTAATCATAAAGAAGTGCTTTGGAATGGGTGCCATAGCAGTCTTTTCTGCCACTGGGTTATGTGAAATATGCTGTACTGTGAAGAGACAAAAACCTGTGCCAAGCTAAGGTAAAAGGACTATATACAATCCCACCTCTCTCCTGCATTGTAGGCCTCGTAAGTATGAGTTGATCGAGACTGGAACGGGAGGTGGCCTGATGTCCCCTGGCTCAACGGACAGTCTCAGTACGCCATCACCTCAGAGCATTGACCTAATGGGTGAGTACTGGTGGTGATGATGATGATGGGTGTATATAGTGATGATGATGATGATGGGTGTATATAGTGATGATGATGATGGGTGTATATAGTGATGATGATGATGATGGGCATATATAGTGATGATGATGGTGATATGATGATAACTATACTTCACAGCATTCAGTTTTAATGAGGTTATGATGGGTTGCTTGTGTTTTGTTTTGTTTGGTATGGTTAGGTTAGGTTGGTTTGAGTTAGGTTAGATCGCTGTATCATGTGGCTCAGCAGATAGCCCAGGTACTGGCACTCATGCCACCACAGACCTTCAACCATGTGGGTGAGTGAGGATAGTGATGATGGTAGGCAGAACCATATTCAAGATAACATAGGATGCTTCATAGCCCTTCATTTGCCATCTGTTATGCGTATTACGTGAGAAAGAGAGAGAGAGAGAAAGGCAGACAGACAGTCTGACACTCTGTGTGTGTGTGTGTGTGTGTGTGTGTGTGTGTGTGTGCATGCACATTTGTGGGTGAGAGGGTGCATGCATACATGCTTGTGCATTTATTTTTATTGACATCACAGTGTGTAAACAGTAATTTTGTAACAGGTGAGATGGAGGAAATTCTCCGAGCCAAACTGGGCCAGGATGGAGAGGAGGAGCACGAGGAGGAAGAGGAGGTGAGTGACCATGCATCCATCACTCAGTCTGTGATTAGTCTTGATTATGATGGTGATGATGACTATTAGTGGTGAATGATGATGATGATAATGTTAGCGATTGATGATGGTGATGCTGAAGCCTATGGTGGTGATGGTGCACAGGATGAGGATGACAGTCTTCAGAGCAGTGACACCAGCAGCAGCAACAGCAGTCTGAAGCACAGCGTTGGGTCACAGTCAGCGTCAGGCTCCACCAACACTGTCATGGCCGCCAACCAGGACAACACTGAAAATTCATCACAGCTGGCCGCAAAGAAGGTTAGTCCACATTAAGCGAGTGATGTTTATTATTATTATTATTATTTTACAGAATCATATACAATATACATTTTGTGAGTCTTTGTGAGTAGAAATATATAGTACAGTTTCATAGACATTTTTCTTAAACCTCACAGCTGGGAGCAAAGAAGGTTAGTATATTCTCTTATACTGTATTATTATTTTTTCCAGAATCGGAAATGTATTTCATAAACATTCATGAGTAGGAACATACTGTATAATTTCCTATATCTCACAAGCCTTTACAACCAGCAGCAATTAATCTTAGTCCTTGGTTAAGAGGAGGGTTTGATATTGTTAAGTGGGACAAGGGGTCTGGATGATGATGATGGTGATAATGACAGTGATGGTGATAATGCTGATGTATAATTTTAAGCAGTCGTGGTTTGATACATTTCTTCAACCTTCATGAAAAGTTTGAGATGCAGCTTATTTCAGAATGCATATCCAAAGCCAGTGCAGAACTCCTGTTGTAAACTCCTGGAAAATGGTAATTGGAGGAGCGTCTAAGCCTGGGATTTTTTTTTTTTTTTTTTTTTGACCATGATGCCCCTTGAGTCAGTGATGTATGTTTGCATTTTATTCTTTCCATCTCAAGGTATTTTACTGAGAGTATGAAAAAAATTTTATAGGGAAGGAGTTGTGCAAGGCTCTTATTAACTCCTTCAGTTAAAAAAATAAATAAATAAATAAAAAATAAAATAATCTAAGTAACAAGAATAAAGTGGCAAATCTGTCAGTGGATTCAGGGGAATAATTTAAGTAATTAGAGACTGACCTAGTTAGTTGGGTATGCAGCTTGAGTTGTTTGAAATGTGGCTTAGTGTTTTGACAACAGTGTGATTAGTTCCTGCAGCCTTCAGATATTATATTTAGCTTTATGGAGACCATGTAGTGAAGGGGGAATGGAAGTACTACTAACCCCTGCCATGTATATCCTTTGTAAGGCAGTTTAACTCTCCTGAGTCATTGTTTTATAACCAGTGTAAATTGTACCTCATGAGGCATGTGGATTGGCCCATGCAGACCTTCATTGTGCCTTGTTTGAGGTCTGGAGCTTGGCAAAGGTTAACCCCATCTGTATTGAAGGTCTCCTGTGTGCTGAATAAAATTGTCTGGTGGTAGCAGGAAAAAACAGCAAGATGTCATTCTGATGAGTATATTGGTGAGAGAGGAGGAGGAGGAGGAGGAGTGTTTGAGAGAGTGAGAGAAGAATATGAGGACTGAATATTGTCATAGTCATCCCATGTTGGAGGATTCTCAAGAAGGTGCAGGACACTGCAGGTGATGATGATGATGGTGATGATGACAGTTGCCATTGATGATGATGATGACAGTGATGAAAACTATTTCAAGGGGCTTCCATTTTCCTTGGAGGCAAATAGTGCCTCAGTTCATCATTCTTGTAAATTATTTACACCGCTTTTCTTGAAACTGTACTGTCCCTTATCTCGCAAAATACTACTGTGCTTTACCATAATGCTTCTTGATTTTTACAGTATGATTGTTTCCTCCCATGTTTCCATTACCACAGATCTTTTGAAGTATTCATATCTATGCCATACTTTTTCTTTCATTACCACTGATATTTTGATTGCCACCAGTCTGATTATTATTTATTTTACACCAAATGGCTTATCACAGACTTGATTTTCTTTGTTTTTGTTTAAGCTTTTCATTATGCGTGCTTCACCCTTGATTTTATGTGCATTGGGTTTTCCCATTATTTTACATCAGAACCAGTATGAAGTTTAATAATGTTCTCAGTAGTTTTTATCTTTGCAAATTTTGTTTTTACTTTTGAGAGTCCTGTTCAGTTTTTCACCATATGCTGTACCTGTTTAGTAATTCCTCATTTAACGTGGTTTCACATAACATGCTTCTCACTAAAAAGCTGTTAACCATTGTACAAATAGTTTTCACATAACATGCCATTGTTCGGTATTAATCTGTCCAGTTGTTCAACGAAGTAGAAGGATTGATACAGCTCTGACCAGCTTTATATTTCCTTTTATTATTATTTATTTTTATTTATTTATTTTTTGTTAACATTCAAGGCTTAACAGATTTTTTTCAGTCATGCCAGACTTACCTCCAGCATTAATTATGTTTTGTACATTTCTGAAGATAGTGCCCTTGCTTGAACAATATCCTGGCCTCAGCCATTTTTACCTGACAGTAGAACTTGGTGTACATCTACACTGTTAATTGAGGATTTACTCTCATTTATTTTATATTCCCATTATTTTGCATCACTGCTGATTTCTTGTCCCCTCTGATTATGTTTACTCCATACATGAGTGGGAAACAGGGTTGTGATGCTGGTACTGATGATTAAATTATCTTGTGTGATTCTTTGCGTTGTGGCAGTACTTGGAGTCGCCCCAACCCACACGTCCGGCCCGCCACATTAGGCCGCTAAAACTGACCATTTCCCTGCCGGCCGAGTCGTGGATGTTTCATGGCAGTGTGTACCGTGGGGTGAGTCCCCCATCGTGGTGTTTGCCGCACTTAAAGCTCAACCACAGATGCTGCATTAATTATACCTGTACAGTAAATTGTCTGAGGGAGGGGCAGGTTGATTCAGGCTGTCCTTGTCCTGGCACACCAGCTGGTCTGAGGCATTATTTTAGTGTACCAGGTACTACACACAAATATAGGCACTGTAGAGTACTAAGTGTTAGCAGGGCACAGTACAGTAATACTTCACTATAAGTAGCTCACATGTGCATGAGTGGGATGCTTTCACATCGTGGCACCAATATGGCAGAGCAGTTCTGCTGCCTGATCATACAAACGTCCCTCAACTCCCTCACTGTCCTCTGAAAGGGGTATGGTGGACTGCTTGAAGGGCGCCTCAGTCTGCAGTCCACCAGGTTCATGTCTTGATGGCCTGGGACCTCCACAGCAACAATGTATGGTTGTTGTACTGTTTTCTCCAAAATAAATCTCAGAAAATTTTTTAATAAATGTTGCAGCTGAAATACTGTAGTTTAAAATATTAATTGTGTGAAGAATGTTATTGTATTTTGGAAGGTATCCTTCACTTATATTGAGGACATAGTGTAAGTAAGACTTCAGTATAGCATAGGTTTGAAAAATCAAGTGAGAAGAATGGAATGTGTAGGAAAGTGAGGTGACTGATGGTGTTGCAAGTGGACACCTTCAGTGATGTGGGAGACGGGAATAGGACAGTTTTGTAGGAGAAATGGCTAGGAAAGTACGAGAGGTTTGTAACGGTAGAACAACCCGGAGACTTTGTTGTCACAGCCATCATCTGCTGGTGAATTTGCTGGAGGAGGGAAGGGTGTCGGTGAGATATGGGTTAAGTAGTAGAAGTAACTTATGTACATTGTATAGATAGGTTGATATAGGTTAGATGTGTACTTGTAGGTAGAAAAATTAAATCAATTGATTCCTTGAATAAGTGGATCATAAAACAAGATATTGTATTGCCCTAGATTAATTGATGTGCCAAGGCAAAAACAGTGGCACTTTGGACAACATAGTAAGCAGTGCTGGGACAACACTCATGATTTTAGTACATTTGTCACCAACTGAACCATTGTAAACACTTGACATGCTTAAATATTTTTATCTCTATGTTTGGTTTAAAATACCTATCTTGGCCATTCTGGAGCCCCCAGTAGTTGGATAAGTAGTGTGTATGTCTGCCAGTCACCTTGGTCTGAGTTTGAACCCACCTAAGGGCAGACATTTAAGAGGGTGCAGTAGGAGTTTTTTTTCCTGTTTTTCGACCATTTTCACTCCGTCCAAATTCTCTTAATGAAATGTACAGATTTTCACTCGCAAACACAGCCACTTCAGCAACAAATGTCCACATGCACTTCTTACCCCACACTGCAAAAATCTTCCACACCCATAATTTTCCAGTGATCGTCTGCCCTCCAAGACTCATAAAACAAGGCTTTATTATGTATAGTATAACTCCCCGCCCAAGTTAGGTATGTGTAATCCATGTACTACAGTACTGTACACATACAGTCACACTTGTATGAGATCAGCCTGCCAAACAAATCACAAAAGAGTTAACAGTAATTGCCACAGTTTGGTATTTGGCAGAAGCACCAGAGGTGCAAGTTGTCCAGTGTGTTGTTTACTATGCAGTCTCAGGTGCATACCAGAGTGTCCCAGCCCTCAGACAGTTAACAGTATAGCTACATATATATACATAAATGCCGCTGCTGCTATTATCTGCATTTTTTTAGGGGGGGGGCCAGCTGCCAAACATACGTGCATACAGTATTGCTCTTAACCCTTTGGTGCTGCATCCTTGTGGGTTTAGGAGGTTCCTAAGTGCCCTAACACCTCTTCTTAATCAGGTTATTCTGCATATGACAATAACCCCCTTCAGTCTGATGTATTTTCCTATCTTATTTGTGCTGCCACCAGATGGTATTATCCAACATAGGACAGTCATTTAGTAATAAAAAGAATTAATGAAGGCTGGATCTAACTCCTCCTGTTCTGAGTACCACCAAAACTGAATAAAATTGTCTGGGGTTAAGGAGAATAAAACAAATACTGTGTCATCATAGTGAAGGGGTTGATATTCACTTACATGTTATTCAGCCAGAGTACATACATCAGTAAAAAGATACAGTATAACATTTAAGGGAATATGAAGGTGTTATGTGCAAAATTGTTCACTGAGGAAGAGGCTCTGGGTAGACTCCAAAACACATGAGAATACACAGCCTTGTGACTGCCAAGGTGTTTCTCTCAGGTGAATAAAATGATCTCATGTAACCTGACTCAAATACCTAAATGCATCAAAGCAGCAAAGGGTTAATGGAGACAGTTTATTATCTACTACAAGGATTTCTCTCGGGTGCGTAAAAGCATTGAGTGTAAGTCTGCCCTAACCACATGAATCAGGTTGACGTCCTTTATTAGCTCATTCTTGCTGCTGCTGGATATTATATTCAACTTGGGAAAGGCCTGTTATGTCAAAGGGGTTTATTGAAGCTGTACCCAACCCCATCAGTTCAAAAAAGTTTGTCCTGAGTTGAATAAAACCATCAGCAGAAGGCAAGACTAAAATAAAAAGGACATCCCCAGGTTCAGTGGGTAGTGAGAGGGTTAATAAACTGTCTCAAGATAAAATAGATCCGGAAATAGTACAGATGAATTACCAACTAGCAACATCTGAGAATTTGCTGTGCTTACTCCGCTGGTAAGAGAAGTGTACATGTTGAGATTGGCTGCTTATTGCCCAGGAGCCTGATTCACAAATAAACTTATAATCAGATCCCTGTTGTAACCAGGCTTATTTTTGCAGGAAGAAAGGAGACAGCAAACTTATGATTTGTTTTTTTTAATGATAATTTTGTATGTTTTTTATTTTAGTAAGACATAGGGAACTAATGGAAAATCCTCTGTTGTAATTAGGATTTGTTTTGTCACAAGAAGGGAACTAATGAAAAATCCCCTGTTGTAATTAGAATTTGTTTTGTCATAAGAAGGGAACTAATGAAAAATCCCCTGTTGTAATTAGGATTTGTTTTGTCATTAGAATGGTTTAGAAAGACTGGTTTAGTACGGGGGATGTTAACCATTATACTCAGCACAAGAAGCCTGGTGGTCTAGTAGGTTAAGGCATTGTGATCTGCTGTGGACTGCCAGAGCTTAATTGCAAGGGGTGATTGGGGTTCATTGCTCACATAGTGCCGGCCAGAGGTGAAGAACTGGTTACCTTTGCCAATGATGCTTAGGGGACAGTACAGGATTTAATAACAGATGGATGGATGGACAAAAGGGAGACATATAGTTAATTAGTGAGAAGTATGTGGACACCATGAACTCAAACGATTACTGTGGAAGTGGTCCATAACTTAGTGGAGTGTGTGCATGAACAGACTTTTTTTCCAGTGGCCAATATTCTCATCTCATATTGTTGGCCTTATATCTTCAGCCCCAAACCTGTCTCTTAAGCATACCACCATTGGTTACAAAGGGATTGATTGTAAGTTTGTGAGTCTGGGTCCGGGGTATAAATTTAAGTGTATAGTTAATTCCTGCTTTGCTTTGATCCCTTCAGTATGAGGATTATCTTTGAGTAAAATCACTAGACAGTAGGAGGACCAATATGTACTGACTTCTTTGTGATATAGGTGGTTACTGGATGACGAAGGTCCATGTTGATTAAGGAAGATCTCAAACACCTCTTCCTGAACGACTTATTTTGGGATATGGATGGTTAATATTCTTTTGTATGTTGTTTATGCAGGGTGTGGTGATACTGGAAGGATTTATGTGACTCAGAGGAGGACAGCAAGGTTTAATAAACAACATAAATCACTTAGGAAAAGGCATTAGGGAGCTTCCTTACCCGACAAGAATCTGGGCCTATCTCTTCATTATGAGAGATCTCTTATGTCTGCTTGTCCGTCTATATCTGTCTGTCTGTCTTTCCATATATCCATCAATATCTGTTTCAGTCTATCTATCTATCTCATGTTTATATAGTGTTTAAATGCCAACTTACATGCTGATCCAGGTGTCAGTCATAAACAATGAACTCACTTCTCACAAATAACCTAATATCCTCCTCTTGCAGCAACACTACTTAGTCATTTCTTAAAATTAGTTAGGGATGTGTTCCAAAATATTACAGCATTTTCTGTAACAATGATACTGTACCTTGGGGGACACTGGCTGATCTGCTTTATGGGTGGCAATAGAAATAACTTAAAATATATATCCTTAATTTACTGTGAAATTAATATATCAAAACAGCATCAGAGAAGGCAAGGTACCAAGGACTTAATGTACCTGACTTTCAGTCAACCCTCTTACTGTCACTGCACCCCTTCATCTTCAGAATCATTGCCCCAGTGTTGCATCTTTCTCTCCCCCTCCTCTGCTGTTACTGTTCTAATCACTATTCTTCTACGGTGTCTGCCTTCATTCCTGCCCAGTTACAACAGGCTCACAGCATCCATCTACCTACACATACTCACCCTTTCTCTATCCACCTCTTACATGGAAGAGCTAACGAGTACTCTCTGTCTTCCATGTATGTAACTGGTCTGTTCTGGAACTGTCGTCTTCAGCCTGTCTTTCCCACTGCCTGTGACTTCCAGTCTTTTAAAGGTGTCCAGGCATCTTGTAATGACCGAATCTTGAATTTATTTTTCTCTTGATTTGCTTTCTTTGGAAGGAGCAAGTTTTGCAAGTTCTCAACCTTCAGTCACCAGCCAGACCTATAAACTGTTCATCTCTTCTCTTGTTTGTGGCTGTAGATCATCTTCTGTTTTGTTACCAAAATGCATTACTTTCAAACATTTCTTTGACACTGTAGCTGAATAAATATTTGTCAATAGCAAGGTAATCTTTAAAAAAGAAAAGAAATAAGTTACCATACTGAAGGGTTTCAATATATAATTATGCCATTGCTTTAGCCAGCAGATTTATACAAGATATTGCTATTTGCCACAGATGTGACATTGAATCCCATGGATAAACTGTAGAATAGATGGAATGGTTTGCAAGTGAATAAAGGTAATGTTAATGAAAATGAAAATTGAGTTGCCTGATTGGCCAAGTGGTGATGTTTTAACTCTTTCACTACCATAGGTCTTGTGAGTTGATTCTAACCCCTTTAGTTGCAGGAGTCTTTCCTCACTTGAATAGATCATTTGGCAGTAACAGTAATGAATGTAAATCCTGGTATTGAAGGGGTTGATGGAGATCATTTCTAACCCTTCACTACCAGATGTTCATTTTAAGTTGAATAATATTATTTAGTGGTTACAAGAATGAAGAGACTGGTGAGGGACTTTCACTTGGTGGCACCAGTATAACTGGGCAACTCTACTTTCTGGTTGTGCATATGTCCCTTACCTTTTCCGTACACTTCAAATGGAGATGGTAAGCTGCAGGAGAGCAGCTTCAGCCTCCAGTTGACTGGGTTTATATGCAGATGAGCCTGGGACCACAGCAACAGCAGCAGCAGCAAGAATGAAATAAAGAGATATTGTGGTAGTGGAAGTAGTTAGTAGATAGTTATTGACTTAAAATTGTAGAATCCCTTGTATTATTGCACATTGTACCGTGAATCTCTTATTGTCTTGCAAATGAATTGTTTAGTAATGAGAATGGAAGTAAATATATACTGTACATTATATAGAAATAATGCAACAGTGCCTGACTAGTAAATGAAGAATTTTGGAAATGCTGTAGTGAATTGAAAAGAAGGTGAACAGAAGTTGTTTGCACCCTTGTTTATCTGTCTGTCCATCTCTGTCTGTATATCTGTTTTCATTTCTGTAACTGTCTGTTTTACTATATATATATATTTTTTCTGTAACTGACTGACTGTCCATGTCTTTCTTTGTGTGTATGTGTTCCCCCTCTGTGTGTGTAGTTGTTTCCTCTGTGTATGTGTGTGTGGCTGTATGTATCTCCTCTTTGTGTGTGTGTGTGACTGTGTCTGCCAGTCTCTGTCTGTCTGCCTGTCAGTCTGTGTAAATCTGTCCATCTCTTTGTCTCTGTATCTGTCTGTCTGTCTGATATTGTTTATCTGGCTCTGTCAGTCAGTGTCTGTCAGTATAGTTGTCTCTCAGTTTATCTGTGTCTTTATCTGTTCAAATGGTAACATAAAACTAAATTGAGAATCGTACTGAATATTTTGTATGATGATGTTACCGACCCAAGGCTGAGGCAGTTAAATATTGAGTGCACAGCAATAGGATCCGTGGTGGTGTAGTGGCAGAACACCTGAGTTGGAGTGTTGACCTTCTCACATTTATAGGTTTGATTCCCTAGAGGTTATGGAAAGTTTTTTAATATGTGATGCCACCAGGGAGAGTAGGATGGTCATCTGCCCTGAAATGCTTTGAACCGCATCAGCCTTTAACAGTCTTAAGCAGAAGTTTGTTGCCACTTCTGACTGTGGCAGTGGAAGTTTTAACATGAACTGTTTTCATGTGATGGCAATGTGAAGGAGGAGGTGGAAGGATACTCTCTGTTGTCTTGGAAGGCACGAGAATTATGGAGGAAAGGACTTGAGACTTGATACTAGTAGTAGTAGTAGTAGTAGTATAGTAGCAGTAGTAGTTTTCATAGTAGTAGTAGTATTTCTTTATTATTATATATTTAGTATTAGCTGTTGTCTAACTCAAAGACAAATGGCCACCACATTTGGGATTATAGCATCTGACTATTGACAGGCAAATTTTTTAGTAGTCATTTGGTTAGACGGGAATTAGAAATATGAAAAACAAAATACTTGATAAAAGATGTAAGCAACCTCATGAAATAGGTTGTTGTTGCATTCACTCATTATTCACACTTTCAGATGTTCAACTAATGTACATCCCACAGGTTATTCCATCCACATATGTATTTTATTTAATTACTTCCTACTTTATTTACTCCTACATCATCGTTCTCTTGTCAAAGGTAAAAAAAGGATGGGGTGCAGTCTGACATATGCATCACAGTACTTATCCATTCAGTTCTGTCCTTTTAGTAAAACAACTTTGATTAGATGACAAGTATGTGTCCATAATGATTCATCTTATTCTGTTTTTGTTTGTGTTATTGACCATACCAGCTTAGTCTCAGGCCACCATTTTGTGAAAGGGATAATTTTAGACTGCCAGTTACCTTTGCTTTGTGTTTGGTGCTTACTCTATAATATATTGTTGTAATGTTGTACAGTATTTATGTTTCAGGGCTTCCGTTATTTTGTCCCAAGTGTAATTTATCACAGTGACATCATAATGCTAACTTACTATTTCAGAGCTTATGTTATTTTGTCTCTGTATACTTGTGCAGCTGCCAGTAGAGCTCCTGTTATCCATAGACCTTGCACTGGTTCTGTATACATGATTAATTTACTATTCTGTGGATAATCAAACACTAAATGATCAGTAGTAAGTTAATTAAAGTTGTTTGGTAGCATCCACATCTTATCCACGTCATTGAAACGGTGAGAAATTTGGTCCGGGTTATGATGATGATGGTGATGACAGTGATAATGTTTTTTTTTCCTTCCTGTTATCCTATATATTGCCTGTTTTGTTGATGACTGGAAGAGCTCCTGTTAAATGTCCTAAATACTAATAGCTCCATGAGGTGAAATTTGTATATCTGATGTGAAAGTTGTCAGTTGCAACTTTGTTAGGAAGTCATATAATACTTGGCCTGGATTCACAGACAAGCTTACTGTCAGTTCCCTGTTGTAAGTAGGGAAATACTGTACACAACTCCTAAATCCAAACTTTCAATTTCCGGAAAACTCCGCTTCCAAAATATTTCTTCATGCTGCAGAGAGGCATTGATACCACATGTCCTTACACAGTCAGTGCATATTTGAAGAGAAAGTTCTTTTGTAGACACATATAAGAACAGATGATAAATTACTAATGCAAAGTACAGTACATGATTTTATTTGCTGTTCACATGTACACTAGACTGTTCTTTTGCCTGGTTTTCTCATAGTTATCACTGTAATTTCACTTTTGAAAATTATCCATTTTCTGTAAAACCTCTGGAACCTATGATTTTGGTCTTGAGAGTTTGTACTGTTTATATTTATTTTTGCAGTAAGGACAAGAGACTTGGGAAGAATATACATCTTGCTCCCTTTTTCCTTCCTGTAACAACAAAACTTATGACAGGGTGCTGATGGAAAGTGTATGAATTTCAGGCCTGCAGTTGTATAATATTTCGTAAAATCCAATAGGAAGAGCTGGTGTATGGATAATAAGGGACACTTGTGGCATTAGGAGGCTCCCTACCATCTTCCTCCTCTTTTATTTCTACTGATGGCACATTCATGGATTGATGTTGGTGGGTGTTATTTAATTTATTTTTGCCATCTGAAAATTCTAATTATTTTACAATAGGCTTTTTGAATGCAGGGGTTAGATGTACAACAATTAAAACCCCATCATTGGAAGAAGCTGTTCGTAAGTTGAAAGTAATGGTTTGGTAAAGCAAAAGTAAATGAACAAGGACATTGCTTGGCTTCCAGGGGTGAACACCATAAATACCATGGCTAGTAGGTATGTCATTCACGGATGGGATTCTCAGACACATTTACGATCTGTTCCTTGTCATTACTTAGATTTGCTTTTTAAGATATACGGAGTTCTTGCTTTTTTCTGTCAGCACCGTTCCATCAGACTTGAGTATTAACAGTGACAATAATCCTTTAATAACTAGAGTTTAATATTGCTGAAAGGGTGAAAGGCATGGAGAGATTTACTGTAGTTGTCTTTCCTCCAAAAATAAATCAGATGACAGAGAATCATTTGTTACAGCTTTTTGAGAAACACATAACAGGTTGCTTCCATATATTAAGGAAACTTTTTTCAGTACAGTATGTTTTTTATGCACACTCTCTCTGTGAAAATATATTCAGTAAACAGAAAATAATGTACAGTATAAGTATTAAAGTGTAACACATGAACTGTAAAATCAAGGAAGATGTGTTAATGAGCCTCTTAAGACCACAAGAATACAGCCATAGATCTTGATTATATGATGCTGATTCTAGATAACCTTTTTGTTAGTGCTGCTTATTTTTTGTTGCCGCCAAATCTCATGTTCCCAGGGAGGTGTATCCTGTGTACGTTGCTGTGTGTCTACATCCATGAGTGCTTTTGTGTGTATCTGTGGAAGCTTGTACATACACAGAGTAAAACCTCTAAGCCATATCAACAAAACATATATCTGTATCATTACCACTAGGATTCATAAACTGGATTTGAACAGTAGTTTTTCCAAGTGTTTTGGTAAGCTCCATAATATTAGTAACAGAAATTCAGATGGATATCTTTATTTATGTATGTATTTAATTATATGTCTGTCTGTTTATTTGCTTATATATATTTTTACACCTTTATGACTTTCCCCTAGGTCATAAAAATTATTTGGTCGATGCCAGAATATGATTTTTTAGCAGGACTTGGAGCATTGAGTGGCAGGGTAAAACACAATACAGTACTGTATATGGTTGTCCCCTTCAATCAGACAGGCTTCTCCTAAATTGAATAAATAGCCTTAGATAAGTCAGAATAAAGTAAAAAAATAAATATTTATATATAATAATGATAATAACTGTAATGGAAAGAATTAAGGAAATCGCATGTACAGCATATTATTTAAGATTCATCATATATTTAAAGAATGTAAAGTGACATGAGTATACTGTATAGTAATGATACAATAATATTTTGTTGACAGCAGACAGCTATTATGGTGATGTCTTTCATGCCTCCCTGGAACTGAGTGATTTGACATTAGTAATTAGTCATTTCTGGTTAAACTCTTCATATTAGGGTCACATGTGGTTAGTGTGCTAAACTGAGGACATCCTGGTTTGCTTTAATAAAAAAAAAAAAAAAAGTCACATGCAAATTACTTTATTTTTCCGATATCTCTATGGAAATGGACTTTTTTTTTTTTTTTTTAAGGAATACTTAGATCTGTGCACATAATAAATGATGACCTGTTTTCAGACAACATTCTAGAAATACTCAGCTGATTTGTACAGTATACAGAAACATGTGCTGCTGTTTTTGTAAGAGCTGTGCCAAGGATCCCAAGTTTTCAAGCATTTTGAAAAACAGTTATATATATGAAGAGAACTTTTTCATTCCCTCATTTACAGTTTTGGACTTGTAGGTCTGGTGGAATAATGGAATGGCAGGAATATTGGAACAGTTTTAAAAGATAGAATACAGTATTACTGTACTGTACTGTACAGTATTTCAGTGGTTGGAAGTAGTAGAACAATATTTCTCTGGTGGTGGTTTAGCATATACTTTCTCTGTGAAACAATGTAATGACTTTTTAAATCATATATTTAATTCATTGATGGAACTGATAAATCTGTGCTGGTTTTTGATGCTTTGACTTTGAAGGTTTATCATATTTCAGGTAATTAGAAGAAGCTTCCCCCAGTTTACTCGTTGTAGGAATTATTTCCTCAATTTACAACCATAATTATTTCCTTTATTTGGGATTCTTGAATTACCTGCAGTTCAGTAATCTTTGGCTTATATATTTTTTTTATTTACCAGCAACCTTGTGCCATATTTGTTTTGCTATGCAAAGTGAAGAGTTGCTCTGCAGTCACATTTGTGATTATAAGTCAAGAAGGATTCCAAAATCTTACAAATTTTTCCATATGATTGGAGTTATACATTTCGGTGAACTGGCAGAGAAGTTTTATTTATGGCAGTGGATCAGTAGAATTTATTGTGGCATGAATAACAGAATTGTACTTAAAAAAAGAAAAAAATGTTTATATTGAAGGCTTACTGAAATGATTTCTGTTTAGCACTGTCCACATGTGAAACTAGCATAGATGTAGGCAAGATGGCCACCTTCTGTTTACACTAAGACTGTCATTTGTTTCTTCTTCCTTCCCACAATGCAGCAGCTGAGCGCCTCCCTCACCTCCCTCCCCCTCATAGACCTCTCCCTTGACATAGAGCTCCCACCTCCTATCATGGCCTCCTTTGGCTATCATTTCCCAGTCACATTTGATGATGATAATGATTTTGGAAGTGTTGGTAGCAATGCTGTCACTACCACTACCACCACTAAAAGGAAAAGTGGTAGTGGTGGTTTTGACTCCTCTACCACCAACGCTGATACCAAGGTCCGACATTTCCGCTCACCCAAACTATCTGATCCCCACGACCCCATAGAGTCCAGGGGGGAAGGAGACAGTTCCTTTTCCTCCCAGCGGCCCCCGTCCTCCTCCCGGTCCCGTAAATCTTCCTCCAAAGCCGCCTCCTCCTCCTCCTCTTCCTCTCACACCTCCACCTTCGCGCGAGGCTACGTCACCACGCCTAGGTCCAGAGGCAGCGGCAAACAGCAACAGCAACAGCAGCAGCAGACGGCTTCTTCAGCAGGCACGACACAAGCACGTTCACACCGCTCTGAGTTGAACCCTTCCTCCACCTCTCACTCTGTCCCACCACGTCCTACTCCTCCTCCTCCCACTACTAACTCTGCCCTCCCTCCCTCTGCTAACTCTTCCCTCCCTCCCACCGGTCGCTCACACCACCAGCGTTCCTCCCTTCCCACGTCTAATTTAGATGAACATGCCCTCCCGTCCTACCAGCGACCCCAGTACCCCACATCAGGCCATTCACGATCCTCCTCAGACCACAATAGCATCCCGTCCTACGAAAAGCCGAGTTACCCCTCCCAGAATCGTGGCCGGTCCTCCTCCGATCATGTTAATCTCCCCTCGTATGAAAAACCGACATACCCCTCGGCTAGTCGTAATAGATCCTCCTCAGATCATTCCAGTGCTATATCTAATCATTCCAATCCTCCTTACGAACGACCAAACTACCCCTCGTCTAGCCAATCAAATGCCTCTTCAGGGCGCCCACATTTCTCCTCGGGTGATTGGTCATCAAGCCAGCCCACCAAATCGTACCAGTCGACCACCTTGTCCCACCCTCGCAGAGCACCACAGCCCCCACAGCAACCACCATCACAGCAACTGCCACCTCACAGATCGGCTTCACTCCCACGCCACCCACGCAAGCATGACTCCCACACATCTAATTCTGGCTCCTCCATGCTTCGGCATCCCACTCACAGACCTGTCAAATCCCACCCTGCACCACAACCCCCACACCTGCCCAAACCCCCACAGCACCCTAGATCACAGGAGCACAGACGAGAGGCACCTAGACCTCCGACAGATCTCCAGAATAACAGCCAGCCACCTCCCAGACTACACAAGTCACAGACATTACCACACAAACACAGAACAAGACCACAGACTCAACAACCTCCATCAGATTTGTCAAACCAAAGCCAGGAACATTCCAAACCCTACCAACAACACTCATTACCCAGACCACAACCAAGCCATAAAGCAACATCAAAACCAAGCCAGTATTCTCGGGAACATCGAAAGCCGGCTCAGCTTCTGCCAAAACCACAGCTGCCGCCAAAGCCGCAGCTCCCGTCCCCATTCCCTGATCTCCCCAAGTACTGTGCAAGTCAGGCATTCTCCGCTTCCTTGTCTAAGTATTCCCCCAAGCCAGACACTTCAGGCTATTTCTACTCCAAACTAACTAGGTCGCAGGAGGATGTCTTGCAGTCGGTCTCCGGAATTGAGGCCTCGGAGACACTCGATGAGCCGGTTTTGTGCTCCCCAGTCCCCATCCCCCAGGCTAACCCTTCTCCCTTCCCCCACACCCCATCCTCTACCTCCTTCGCCTCACATTCCTTTTCCTCGTACTTTTCCTCTGCTTGTGCCTCGCCTTATGTATCGTCATCCAGGCCTGGGTATGCTGGGAACTTTCTCTTCTTCTCCACACCTACCGAACCCACAGATATCATGACCATGAGTCTCCCTGCTGTGCTAGCTTCTCCCTCTCCTCCACCTCTCCCAGATAATGCCCTCAGCACGTCCCCTCCCCTCTATTCCCGCCCACAGGACCCCCTCGCTTTACAGCCAAGCTCCTCCCTGCCCCCCTACACCAAGCCACGAGACCCCTTTCCTGCCTCACCCCGGTCTAACTTGCATCAGTTCCCGCTGTCCTCACAGCCCGCCCCTTGCCTTAGCCCCCTCCCCCCGCCCCCTCAAGCCACGGGTCAGCGCAGGAGGACCCCCAGCCCTCTCTCCGGCCCCCATTCCGGCCCTTACCCAGGTTCGGAGGAGGAGGTAAAAGCTAAGGGTAGAAATGGATGCCTGGCGTATTTTTCCAATGCCTGAATTTTTCTCCATTGTTCTCTTTCCCGCTGTCGATTGCCTGGCTAGCTGGTGTAGTGCCATGGATTTTTTTTTTTTTTCTTCTTTTAGGGGTCACATTTTTTAGAGTCAGTGTGCCTGAATTTTTCTCTTGTTTTCTGTGTCTCGCTCGCCTGACCAGCTGGTGTAGTGTCGTGGATTTTTTTAAGGGGTCACACTTTTATAGTTGATGAACTAGAGAGAGGTGAATAAATCAGTAGGCATATAGTTGTGTATATATATTTTATACATTCTGTGGCTTTTTTGGATGTTGCTTTAATGTGATATAAATGTTTTAGTGTGTGTGTGTTTAGTTTTTGGCAATGGATGTGATGGAGCTTTTGCGGTTTTTGCATTTTTGTGTATTTTTTATTATTTTAATTTTAATGTGCCCTTTTTTTACAGTGGATTTCTTAAGTGTATATTTTTGCATTTACTGTAATTAATATATGTAGCCATTCCATTTTTTACAGAAGTGCTTTTGAGTTATCTTTTTTTATTTATTTATTTTTTTTTTAATGCATTGGCCATTTTTATTTTGTACCTGAATATGGTTAGTGACTCTTTAGAGCATTTTCGTATTTTCAGTACATTCCACACACACACACACACACACACACACACACACACACATTCCTTCCTGATACTCAGTTGTTTTAACACATTGCATTTTGATGGTTTTGGTGTTTGCCATTTATGAACCCTATACGGTATTGCCTTTCTGTATGTGTGTGTGTGTGTGTGTGTGTGTGTGTGTGTGTGTGTGCAGAAAACAGGTAAGGTATACATAAGTACAGTATTTATGCATTTATTGTAATTCACTTCCATTAACATAATTGTCTTGAGCTTATGAGTTTAGTATAGTGTGTACATGTGTATGTACAGTATGTGTATTGCACACAGCATTGAGACACAGACACACACAACAAAGTAAGTCAAAGCAGGTAAAACATGCATGCACATACACATACACACAGTGGAGTATACACTGCAGTGCATGTACCATGATCACACACATACATACACACTCGTAGTTGTTTATACAGTATTGCATGAAACAGTAACATTCCGTGTTAACCTCCTCAGTTCAGTGACATCTTGTTGTTATATTCTTGCTACTGTCAGATGGTGTTAGAGGGTTGCCTCATGTGGTCGCATTGATATGACTGGACAGTGGAGTTCCTGAGTTAAACAAACAGGCTGAAATTCTCCTCCTTCTACGGTTCACCATTCTTTTTTTGTGGAGTTCCCTGCTTATACAAACAGGCTGAAATTCCCCTTCCTCTGCAGTTCACCATCCTTTGTCTGTGGAGTTCCCTGCATATACAAACAGGCTGAAGTTCCCCTCTCTTTACAGTTCACCATCCTTTTGGGGGGTTAGGGGGGGATGGTAGGACATTTGTACAACCAAACTACTCCACGGCTGGGTCCTGTCAGTGCCACCACATGAAGGCATCCCACTCCAGCACTGTTATTGAGCTAAGAAGGGGGTACTAGAGATGCTTCTATCCTTCAGTCCAGTTGGTCTTCCCTTAGCTAAGTAATATGGATTGGTGGTAGCAAGAATAAGCCTGTATAAAGATGTCACTGAATGGAAGTGGTTAATGTTTGTAACTATGTGATGAAAGAATTAGTTCATTAATAATATAGTGCATTTATATAGGAGTAACATAGCTTAGTCTTCTTTCATTAATACTTTAGAGCATTTGTAAAGAAGTAATATAACATAGTCTTCTTTAAATTTAGTCTTTTTATTTTCATATTTACTATTGTGTAAGTACAGTATTCTGTAGGTCATAACAATTTAAGCTTCCATAATATTTTAAGAATTTGTTGTGGTGATAATGGTATAAGTGTCTAACTATAGTATTATCTGCAGTAAGTATTGACTAATCTATCATCTTTGAGGAAGTCACTTGTTATTTTATTCTGGTTACTTCAAGGCAACTTTATAACAATTTAGGAGATTGCCTCGTGTTGTGAAGGGGTAAACAGTGACCAATAACCCTGTCACTGAGATGTCTCCTTAAAGCTGCATAACATTGCTTTCCAGTAACATGAATAAAATGAGAAATATGTAATGAAATTGCAGGGCTAAATGTCATAATCAGATCTTAAGTACAGTAAAGTAACATATTAGTTTTTTACATTTTTGTAACGATGAGAATGAATAAGCGAATGTGATAATAATTAATGTAAAGTATTGGAGAAGCTGTCAAACTGCACTGTGCTCTGTGTTTTCCCTGGACATCATGGTCAGGGTCAGAATTTGTGTTAGATGGAGGCGGTGGCATAACCAGAGGACGGCCATCACAGGTTCTGGGAGGAATATCTCCAGATCTCCCCTGAACATTTCTCCTTTGGCCACCCTAAAAGTGGGGATGGGGTTTCGTTTGGGGACAGTACATTAAAATACAGTTGGAGTCAAAACTTGTGTCAGTCAGTGGCAATGGAGGTATGTAACTTCTACCGTCACTGACATGCTAACACAATTTTTGATCCTCACTTTACTTCCTCCATTACAGACTCCCCAACGCAACTTTTGAACCTGACTGTACATTATTCTTTTGGGTTTGGGAGGCTCCTGGACATTTCTTTCTTCATTTATTTATTTATTGTAAGATGTTGATTTTTTTTTTTTATAGTTGTCCTTTCATCTGACGAAAAAGTTTGACATGAGCTAGAATGAAATATTTAATTGGCCACTTGATCTATAGAGTGTGAAGATTCAGCTATCTGTTAATTATGCAAGCCGTTTCAGAGTTAAAGAATTGAAAATAACACGCAAGAGAGTAATAAGATGTAATAAGCACAATAAGTAATCTTGATTGCAGCTAATGCAGAGTGTATTGATATTGAAGGGCCGCAGGTAACATGCAAGAGAACATTAAGGTGTCACATGCAAAATAAATCACAAGAAAGGAGACGTTAAGGGAGCCTTTGAAGCCCATGCGAATACTGTATTGGCCTTTATGTTATAATTTTTCATTAATTTTTTATACAGGCAGTCTTCAGTTTAAGTTCACTTGTGTTAATTTGTTAATTTGAATGATTGGAAAAAACAGCACAATCATTCTGCACTAGTTATGGGGCAGTATAAGAATGGATGATAATGTTTCGTATAATTTTCTGTCTTTAACTTGGCCTGACATTGCCATCTCTCCTACCTTCACTTAGCCTAAAATTGCCATCCCTCCTTCTTTAAGTTGGCCTAAAATTGCCCTCTCTCCTTCCATAACTTGGCCCAAAATTGCCATCTCTCCTTCTTTAAGTTGACCTAAAATTACCATCTCTCCTTCTATAACTTGGCCTAAAATTGCCATCTCTCCTTCTTTAAGTTGGCCTAAAATTGCCATCTCTCCTTCTTCATCTTGGCCTATGATTGATATTTCTCCATCTTGAATGCTGAGATATAGCAGTAAACAATACAGTACTTCTTTTACCACTTGGTCCACCTATTCATCTTTTTGCAGCTTACATCTTGCAGCACATTAGCAGAAAAAGGCTGTGCATCCTTTCCATAACACTTCTTTGTGACTGACATCATATTCTAGTGCTTAACTATTTAACAACTCAGCGTTCAAGATACAGAGATGGCAGTTTTGGTTAATATAAATACAGGTTAGTACTTGAATATGATGATAGTCACAAAAAAGTGTTATGGAAAGGATATAGAGCCATACCACTTTCACATTCTGACATTGAGCTATGTGAAGTAAGATGCATAAGGAGAGAAAGCTGGGCCTGGTAAAAAGTAAAGATGATAACAAATTAGATCTTACTTCTCTTGAATCTTTCACTACAAGAGACCTTCCCAAATCTGATTAATGTCTGGTGGATAAATCTGAGAGTTTGATTGTGGATTGCCTGTACATTTTTTGTTTCGGGTGTTTTGTTCGTCACCTGACATGCTTTTTTTCACTGATTATAATTTTGTATCTGTGCACCAGGACCCCCGTGTGTTTGTGTGTCAGAGGGTAAATTGAAGATGATGTAGCACTTAGACTTACAAGTGAAGAGTTAACAGCTTATGGGGAAATTGGGTAGCATATGGAAGTTGTACATGTTCTTACTCTTGACCCATCACTGCTCCTGTGACATAAGTTTTAAACACCCAACTTAGAATATATTTTTTATATAGAAATCTAACAATAAGAATATGGTAAATAAAAAGAAATGGAACATAAAACACTTAGGAACATTTGTTACTAAGAGTAAAACATTTGGTTGTTTGAATAATCAGTCATTGGTGATCATACGTGTTCCTCATATTACAGCCTTTAATTTTGCTTATTTAAGATAGGTGTGGTAGATATTGAACACAGGGATAAATAGAAGGCTTAAAGCAAGAGAGAAATGTTTACTGACTTGTGAATGGTAGTCATCATCAGATAACTAGTCAGATGTAAACACTGCAGTAATATATGCATTGCTAATTACTGTACTTTTCTGTTTCATTTCCCCCCCCCTCATACAACGTAAGCTGAGATAAAGCAAATTACACTCACCTTTTTTTTTTTTTTCTGAGATGAATTTCTGAACTATCTAGCAACTGGAATCATGGTCCTAGAATTTGGGGAGAATTATTTTGCATTTCCAGGGATGTCATGGTGGGGGTCCTCGTGTTTGTGCCTTATTTTTATGTTTGGCTTACACTGTTTATTACTGTATTTATTTCTGTATTATTATTTCTGTCTCTGTATTTCTGTATGATTATTTGCATTGGTGTATATACATTTACGTTGTGGTGCTCTGACCTTCCGCCCCGGCCCCACAGGACGGGTCAACCCAGGACCTGATCTTCCTCGAGTCACCCCAAGACGAGATCTTTGACCCCCTTCTCTCCAAAGACCTCCCCCCGGCACCCTCCACCAGGTTCCCTCTCTCCACCTCTGCCTCCACGTCCAGACTTCCCTCCACACTGTCCTCGGCTGCTAAGCTCTCCCTCACGTCCTCCGCTTCGTCCTCTAAAATACCCCCCACCTCACCCTCATCCTCTAAGTTCCCTCTCTCGACCTCTGCCTCATCTTCTAGAATCCCCTCTACCCCACCTTCATCCTCTAGGCTCCCCACATCGACCTCATCCTATAAGGTCCCCCCGTCCCCCTCGTCTGCCCCGCCCCTGGCCCGGCCCAGCCACCCGCCCCCAGGGATCCCCACAGCTACAGCCGCCGCCAAGTCTGCCCCAACCCTGCCAGGTAACACCATAACACTGTGAGAGCAATGGCAACACCAGTGGTAAAGAAACTGTTTGAACACAGGCCACCATCAGCCAGTATGAGCTGAATTCTTCCCCAGCTAAAGATTAAATCATCATGGATACCCAGAATGAAGGACTGAAGTGTCCAAGCTGTCATTTTAAAGCCACAGGACATGCTGAAACTGCATGTTCACAAGGTTTTACAGCTGACTTCAAAACTTTTGAGAGCTGTAGTCCATGACTTATTGTAATTCATTCAGTGTGATGATGTTTTTTCCTTCACTCCTATTACCACCACATGATTTTATTCAGTTTAGGAGAGACATTATAAACTGTATGGTAAATATATTGTTCACCAGGCCCTTCACTACTTAAAGTCCAGCCCAAATTGAATGAGGGTATGGAGGTAGCAAGAATTAGGTAAGAAGCAGATGATGTTGTAATTAAGAAGCTTAGTATAGACCGACAATGAAAAATTGCTGGTTGAGAAGAGTTTACATTTTCCACATCATTTAGAGAAAGAAAAAGAAATTTGTATGTGTGTTGAGTCTGAATGTGGCCCTTTTTTCTTGTTTATATTTTGTAATCATAATGAGCCATTTCAGTTTTGTCTTTTCTTTTAAACACTCAAATGTTGTATTGTATATGTCTGTTTATAGTTTACTTAATATTTTTCCCATAATTACTTTTATTTTTATTAAAGTTAATGGATGATTTTCTATACAGTTTATTGATGGTTATTTATACAGTATTTATGATTACTTGTACAGCTTATATTGATGAGTCTTTATACTATACAGGTGTAGTAGTGTGATTCATATCAAAATAGAGATTGATTGTGGGTGTGTTTGTCATCCTTATTTAGTTCACTAGAGTCACGTACGCCATACAGGGTTTAGGGTAATATTATCGTTGTGCGTGTGATGTGGAGCCAGGATTTTAGAGGTTTTGATGATGTGAGAATGATTGTGTGGCTCATTCTATTTTTGTGATTTCTTTCTTTGTGGGTCCTACCTCACCCTGTCTCATAGATGGGAGTTAGGGTTGAGATGATGATGGTGATGATGAAAGTTTAGTGAGTGATAAGGTTAGAAAAGAATATCATTGTTTAGGAAAATTAAGAATGATGATGATGATGATGATGATCCACAGGTATAGGTACGGGGGACTATACCCTATCCACGTCCCTGAGTGCTCCCCGCCTGCCCTCCACTGCCCCATCTCAGCACTCGGATGCCCGTGATGCCCCGATCAACACCACAGGTCTCCCCAGTGCGACTCCCCCTCACTCACAAAACATTCCGGGCCCATTCAGACCATTCTCCACCCTGCAGACCAATTTAGGCGCTCCAGTTGGCTGTCAGAATCCAATGTACACGCAACACCAACCACCCGGGTCCTTACCAACCACAACAAGAGCTGGGAATGCTGCTGCCGCCTTTGCTAGTAAGCTGCTGAGCTCGGGAAATGATATGGCCAGACCTACAGGGCCATATGTTCAGTTTGAGCCTCCATTTGTCCCATCACGGAGCGGTGCCCTCTCCAGTAACCCTCCTACTAATACCGCTAATGCACTAAGGTCATCTCAGGCCTCACCCTCCACTACAGTAAGGTCATCTCATCCCCCACCTTCTGCCACCACACCACAACGTCCACCCAGACTCTCACAGAAGGATCTACTTGGAGACTTCTCGAAGGACTTCCAGAAACTGACAGTGAACAACCCCGCCAAAACTGACACCCAGGCAGCCAAAAGTGACACCCAAGCCTCTTCCACTGCCACACAGCCCACCACCACAGCAACTGCCACCACAAACAACAACAACACTATAATAAACAACAACAGACCAGAAGACACAGCGATGGATGGGAATAGTGAGGGAAGCTGGACCACGTTTGATTAGGTGGATGGATGGCTCGAGTGGTGAACTGGAGATGAGAAACTGTGCGTAACTAAGGAGATGGAGTGGGGAAATTTATGCATTACTAAGTATATAGAGTGAGATTTTGCGCGTAACTAAATAAATGGAACGAAAGATTTATCCGTAATTAGGGAGAGGGAATGAAAGGTATGTGCGTAACTTAAAGAGATAGAATGGAATATTTTTGCATAACTAAGAAGATGGTTGGAAGATTTATGCTTAACTAAGGTGGACATTGTAGAAATAGAACTGTTTAAAGAATGGATGATGAAGTAGACGGGAGGATATATATATGTAAATAAGGTGAAACAGTGGAGAGATGGCGTATTCGTAACTAAGAGCAGTAGTTTGGAGAGAGAAATTGTAAGAATTGTGCATAGCCAAGATGAAATACTTGAGAGAGACGATGAAGTAGAGACTGGAAGCTGTATATGCATACTGTAACTAATTTGGAACCGTTCAAAGAGATATTAAAGAGATAGTCTGTAAGATTTATATGTATTTAAACTGAAAGAATTTAGAGATAATTGAGGAAAGGTGTGAAAGAGACATGTGTATGTATGAAATAGATATATATATGAATTTATATTTATCTCTTGGGCATGTGTGAAAAAAGGACATTTGAAGGCAGAAGTGAGCAAGGACTTTGATTATACTGTACAGAGAAAAAAATATATAGGGGGGTATGATTTTTGCTGGGAGGAAAAGAGATGTTTATACTTGCATTAAATTTTACTGAGAGAAAAAATAGATGTTTATAGTTGAGTTAGCTTTTTCTGAGAGTAAGAAATAGATGTTTACACTTGGGTTATCTTTGACTTAGAAAAAGAATAGATGTTTATACTTAGTTGGCTGGGAGAAAAGTTGATATTTACTTTATACTTGTTAGCTTTGACAGGAATAATAGATGTATATTATTGAATTAGCTTTTACTGGAAGAAAAATAAACGTTTATACTTGAGTTAGATCTTACTGGGAGAAAAATTAGATGTTTATACTTGAGCTGACTAGGAGAATAATTAGATGTCTATACTTGAGTTAGACTTTACTGGGAGAAAAATGTAGATGTTCAGATTGTTCATACTTCTTTGCCTGTCCTTGTGATGTAAATGTTGAACACATGTGAGCGTTACTGTAGAAACCAAAGCCGTTATTTTTACCCCACCCATAGTCTCTCTCCTGCCCATATATAACACAGGATATTACTTATAAGGCCCTGGTGACTAGTGATATAAGTGTTTTGTATATGAGTGTGTGATTTGCCAATATAGCAGTGATATATAAAGCAGTTCTCGATACAAGTAACGGATGTGTAAAAAAAAAATATCACACTTTATTTTTCAGGCTGTAGTAGAAGATTTTATGCAACTTAGGAGAACCTACTGGTAATGAAGGCTGTATTTTAGCTGTGTACTTCACATTATCTCCCACACTGAATGAAATTAACTGGAGTAACCAAGAGTACTTTATTTCTAAACTGTGTCCGTGGATCAAAGGCTTAATTACTTTAATCGTACCGTTTATGAAGGCTCCAACACGCTTGGTTGCATCAGCCTTGATCACCTAATGGTGGCTGTCCAAACTGCTCAGTATCTGGCAGCCTCTGTATGTGGTCCCTTATCTGTGAGGTCACACACTATTACCCTTGTCCCAGAACTCTTTTGGTCTGCCTCTTGGAACCCTATTCCTGATATTCACATTTCCAGCAAAAATAAATATATACTGTGTATATATATATAAACTTATGTACATTATATTATATTAATTTAATCTTGCCTCATTCGGGTGCATCTGTTCAAATTGGGAGGGATTTTTTTATTTGGACAGGTTAGATGTAGCTGTCTTGTAAAGCTCTTCACCATGAAAGGTGTCTCCTAGCTTGAATCATTGCATCTAAAGGTAGAAAGAATAAGCTAAGGAAAGATATGGTTGGATAGAAGAAAACAACAGGAAAAATTAATGTAGAAGAAAAAATATTCACCTTGTAACGAGAACTACTGTGTGCATGAATCCAGCATGTTTTCCAAGGTGTGTGTGAGGTTGATGTTGTGCATGTTATTGTTTGCTCCTACATCATGCCATGTTTGTGTACATTTATGGTGCGAGGGGGAAGGTTGCGTTGATATAGGCTCGTATTGTAAGTGGCATTGGAGGCTTAGTGAGGCAACCTCCTTAGTTTTTTATTGTGCATATTACACTTCAGTATCCTCTCTCACGCTGATACACACTGTCAGTATTAAAATGATGTAAGTAGCATGGAACGGAGTGTTAAGGTGTGATGTGGAAAATAAATTGGCAGGGAAGAGGTGCTACAAGGCCTCCTCAGTGTCCACTTCTGTAGTTGATGGAAACTGTGTTGATATGAAAGTAATATAAATTACACACGAGAGAATGTTAAGCTGTGATGTGCAGAATAATTCACCAAGGATGAGGTGCTAGGAAGCCCCCTGTATGCCTCATTAGCCTTTCGTATGTGACTGATGCAAACTACAGTCAGTGTCAAGGCAGCATAAATAGCATACAAAAAAATGTTAAGGTGTAATATGTAGAATAAATCACCAAGGAAAAAGTGCTACAAGTCCCCCTGTCCATTACAGCTCAGTACCATCTTGTATAATATTGATGGACACAACATTCAGTATAAAAATAAAATAAATAATGTACAGGGGAATACATAGGTGTGATATTCAAATTTAATCACCAAGAAAGAGGTGTTAGGGATCATTCTCAAGCATACAAGGGTACTGTTCAAGACCCTGAACTTGGCACAGTGATGCACAAAGAGGTGTTTTGAAAATGTTGATTCCAGCATAGAGTGTTATGTATTATCCCTGCCCTTAACTTGGTAACCCTGCATTATTTTTGTGATCCCTCTGCCTCTAACTTTATCCCTGCCTCCATCCTCCCTCCCTTTCTCCTTCCCTACCTCTCTCCTTCCCTCTTTTTGCCTTCCTTCCTTCCATCCTACCCTGCATATGTTTGGTTTCATCTTCTCTCATTTCCTTTCATCGCTATCTCCCTTAACTCTGCCTACCTACCAACCTACATTTCACAATTACCTCCCTACCTGCCTCCTTCTTTACGTTACACCCTTCCTCCCTCCGTACCTCCCACCCTTCTATCCTTTCTATTTACCTTTCACATCTATTTCTCCCTCCCATCCTCCCATCCATCCATTCTTTTGAACCTTCCTTCCCTCCCTCCCACTTTCCTTCCTTCCTTCCACCTCCTTCCCACTCCTCTCCAGCTGCTCTCTGTATGTTTGTTGTGTTTTGTGCTTGTGCTACTGGCGTACAGTAACATCAGCTATTCCAGCCATTCTCTCTCTCTGTGCTGTACTCTCATACCATTTTGATACTCCCTTGTCTCTTCCTTAACCCCATCAGATCCAATAATATACTTTCTGTTTCACTCTTGCTGGCTGCACATGATTTTATTCAATTCCAGAAATGTCTTTTAAACATAAAGATTTTGATATAGCCTTCACAAACCCATAGATCTTGAGGATATCTTCTATATTACTAATTGCCATCAACTGTTTGTTTTTGTTTTGTTTTTTAATGGATGCTTTTTGAACTGGTTTGGTTCTATATAGCCTTCATTTACCCTTCCCGTGCAAGAGGCCTGTCCTAAGCTGGTGAAAATTTGTCTGGCAGCAGCAAGAATATAGAACACAGGACATAACTGGAATCTAAAGCATTAACTACTTGACAGTTAGAGTTTGTTCCTAAGTCAAAGAAAATTGTCTAGAGGTAGCAAGAATACACTAGAAAATACATAATTGAACTGAGGGGGTTAATGACACGGTGTGCGTATTACACTTTATCTTGTGCGTGTTATTTGTGTCTTTTATATAACACCATACAAGAATAATTATGTTTATAAAGGCTCTAGAATACTTCCATGTGTAGACCTTGATCACCCAGTGGCAGCTGTCCATGCTGCTTGATATTTCTAGCAGCCTCTCTAGAATGCATTACAACTCAGCATTCAAGATGAAGAAGTGGCAGTTTTAGGTCAAGTTAGAGTAAAAAGGGTATGTGAGAGGTGCCAGGGAGAGTCCAGAGCCTATAGAATACAGTACAGTCCTGCATTCAGACACACTCCAGCCCTATTATAAGTAGAGTTAGTATGTAGATGTGCTTGGTGTACGGATCATACTCTAACTGGCTTGAGAGATGTCTTAACACCTCTTCCTTAGTAATTTATTTTACTTAGTACACCTCAATATTCTCTTGTATGATATTGGTGCAAATTATGTCGACATTAAAACAATATAAATAACATATAAGAGACTATTAACCCTGCATCTTGGTGGTTTTTATGCACATTAAAATTAAGTATTGTCTTGTGTATGTTACTGGTGCAAACTGCTGTATGTTGATAGTAAAATGATATGAATAACATACATAAACAACCTAACATTTTCCTGTTATTCATTACGATCATCATCTAGATCTCTTCACCAAACCCAAGGGTGGGAAAGGAGGTTTGGATGATGATGATGATGTTATTGATGATGATGGTGATGATGATAAGGATGATGATGACAATGATGGTGATGATAAATAGCATTCAAGAGTGTGTTAAGTGAAATATAGCAAATAAATCACTAAGGAAGGGGTTTTATGAAGTCTCCTATGCCATTTTATAATACCTTAATATCAGCCCCAGCCCTCCATTCCAACACTCCATCTGATCCCTGTAGAGCTAATGTGTAGAGTTACTTGGTTTAAGTGTCCATGTATATAGTAGATGGCATTTTTTACTATTAGCGTTAATATTGTTTTACTGTGTCCATAAATGCTAAGGCCCATATTTAGGTAGGTTTACAGGTCCCCCCTGCACCTCCCCCTGGCCTGTTTGTGTGTCTGCACACGGCATATCAATATCTCTTGTAATGTTTTGTTATTTTTGGACACTGTATCATGGTTTCATATTATCATCAGTTATTCAAATGAAAAAAACTTTACCCACATATAAAACTGACCCTGTTTGGATGTGTGAAGTTGGGCCAAAACTGTTGGTTCCTCATCATAACCAGTATTTTCATATCTGTCTATCTGTCTGTCTATAGCAAAATGGTTGAATCCTGTATGGGGTGGCCACAGACAAATCATCTCCTTATTACTCTGTCTTTTGCCATCAGGATGTCCTCTTTTCAGCTATCACATCCTTCTCTCTCGTGCTTTTCCACCTCGTGCCTCCATCTCGATTCTCTCTCCAACTCACACCCAGTTCTCATATACCTCTCCATCCGATTCCTCCATCTCATTTCTATATGTGGGTATGATTGTGCGCTGCAGGCTGTGTCCATATATAAAAAAAAAATAATAATAAAAAAAGTTACAGGTGAATATTAAGGTGAAGGAACACAAAGCATTGAGGAAGGGGTGTTGGGGATCCTTCTAAGCCCACAGGAATATGGTTTAAGTATGACATTGTTGTTATCTCTGACGTCGAGTATATTTTGAAGAGTGAGCGACTGAGTGATGTTGATGATGATGGTGATATAGGCTGAGTATCTCATATATTTTGTGTACATATTACCGCATAGTTTCTTCCGTTGTGAGTGTGAATGAGAAGGATTTATATACTGTGAGAAGGATTAATATAATGTTTATTAGGATTTAGCTCCTTTACCACAAGGAGTCTGTTATAAGCTAATTAACCACGTTTAATCTGATGACAAACTTATTATTATAATTATTATTATTTTTTTTATTTATGCCAGTTCCAGTCAGTTTTGTTCAGCTTATGGTTGAATTTTTTATGTAGTTTTTTTTTTTTCATGGAGTTCTCATTTATTTATTTATTTACTTTTTTTGTGGTAAAAAAAAATTAAAAATGTGACATGATACTGAAGATGTTCCTGATGGTAAAGCCTCTTTATTTTGTCTCTTGTTTGGTCTGTTGTGTCAGTGAATTAATGCAAGATTTAAACATCTGGAACTTTGGTTAGGATGTGATGGTGATAATGGTATGTATTGGTTAACCCCTCAATGGCCGCCGGTGTTGAGCGACACTTTACCATAAATATGCCAGTGACATCGAATTATTGTGAGCTATAGAAAACTGTCAACAGTTAAGGGGGAGGAACAGAGGTCACTGGAGTGTTTTCACAACACTACTCTTCCATTCCAAGCACTCAGACGGTCACTTTTGCTTGGATGTTTTTGCCCATATGTTTACACATTAATGGCACATGCGCAGTGACTTTTATATCTTACGCGAATCATAACAAATCACAGGATGAGTTTAGGAAGCTAAAAAACACAGTCAGGTGCGGCAGACAATTCTCTTCACATCTGTTAGGAAAAAAAATGTATTTTAGACTTCTGAAAAATTAAATTTCAGGACCAACTTGCCTAGCCCTGGGTTCCTATGCTCCTCATGGGCCAACACAGAGTTGAATGATGGATGGTTGAAAAGTGGTCCTGGCCACGGGAGCCCGCAAATTTCTGAACCCACGGCCATTGAGGAGTTACATAGTTGAAAAGTGGGAAATGGGTCAGGATTGATGATGATGATGATCATTGTTGTTATTACTGAAGGGTTGAAACAGTTTGTAATTTGGTTAGGACTGATGATGATGATGGTGTAGTTTTGTGAAGGAATTGAAATTTAGGAAATTGGGATAGTATGATAATAATGATTATCATTATTATTGAAAAGTTGAAACAGTTTGAAATTTGCATCGAGCTGATTATGATCATGATGATACTGAGGAGTGTTGACAGTTGTTACTATTAAAGGATAGGACTGAAATGGATAATGTCAATAATAATGGTGATGATGGTGATGGTGGTGGTGGTGTGATTTTTGAGGATACAACAAAGGAACACCAAATTATAGGCCCTAATAAGGTCAAAATAATGGGGTATAGCAAGATTTTCAAAAGCATTTATTAGTGCGAGGTTGAGGTTAGTATGAAACTGATGACGACGATGGTGATGATGATGATGATGATGTGATTAAAGTAGCAATTACATGGAGTGAGGTGGTGTGTTGTCAAGTGTCGGTGAGCAGAGAAGTTTTGTCTGCTGTGGCCGATACTTGCTGTCCAGGGGTAACAGTCTTGTGGGCCTAGGAGACTACTTTTTTTTCTAGAGGGGGGATATGGTTCATTAATATTACAGTCAGTTTGTTTTCATCTGATGGCACTGGGCCACACTACTACTTGAAAACTAAGTCATGGTTGCTTGATATTCAGTGATCCGTAGTTAGGAGTTAGGGATGAGTCTTCTTGGTTACTAGTCAAATTTACCATTCAATCTGACTACACTTGGCCATCATGTAAGCTGGAAAGGGGTATGGATCTTCATCAGATGAAAACAAAGGGACAATTAGTAAGGAAGAAGTGCTGGAGAGTCTCGTAAGCCCAAAAGAATATTTATTTACCCCAAAAGCCTGTCCTGTATTTTACTACATATGTATTTATCCTCTGAGGGGCCAGCCAGAGTCGGCAACAAGACATATGATTAGTTATTGTATCTGAGCAAGGAAACATGTGACTTATACATTTATATAAGCATTGGTGTACTGTATATATATATCAGCAAGGTAACAGGTGATTAATTAATTTATATAAGCAAAGGCATGACACATATATCTGAGCAAGGGAGCATATATCTAGTGAATTTATCTAAGCAAAGGCTTACTGTATATACATCAGGCTGCCCTTTCTCCAATATCCCCCTCTCTCATAATACCCTTCACCCCATTCCCTCCACGTCGTTCTCCTTCTCCTTCCCCTTACATGTCACATACGTTCTCCTTGTCAGTGTCTCATCCTCTCCACATGGCCAGGCATGTAGAAACATATTTCTCTTACTGTTTTCTAGTACATCCACATTACCACATTGTTCCTTCACTTCCTCAGTTGTCTCTCCTGCAAAACTTAGTAAAGGAATTGATTGTAAGTTTGGGAATTAAGGCCTTGTGTTTCAGTGATCAAAGTTCTGCCATGTAAATAATTGCCTCAGCATTTTTGAGTAACCAGGGTACAGTTTTTTAGTTAGTACTGAAGTACTGTATATGCCAGAAATACTTAATGTGCCTATTCTGTGTGTGGTGCTCAGTGGCAGGAGCAAGAATGATATACATTAGTCACCCTTTATGGTGAAGGGGTTGATGTACTCATATGTGTGTTTTCTAACCACTCCACAATGAGAAGTTTCCTTAAAGTTCAGCACAGTAAATGTGTGTGGCAGAAGCAAAAGTAAATTCAGGTTGTTGCAGTGGAGTTGAGTGGATGTTGTTTAACCTCTTCACTGCAAGAAGGCTGCTGGAGTAGACTGCTTTCATGTGGTGGCAGCAGCATAACCAGACAGTAGAGCTGCCGCATTGCACAAATGTCCCTCAGCTCTCTCCCTGTTTCCCAACAGGAGAATGGTTAATTGTGGGAAAAGGGTAACGTCAGGCTGCAGTCCAGGTTCACATCCCCAATACTGAGTAAAGTAACTGAATGTTGGTAAAGATAAAATACAACTTATTGTGATTCCTATTTCAGAAGGAAAGTTGTGATCTTTGTTGAGATATAACAGCATTTGGAAGAAGGTATTTTTGTTAGTGCTGTTAATCTTGTATCTTAACTTTTCCAGAAGCAGATATAGGAAGTTGTGTTCTCATTTAAAGGGTAAGCAGACAGTTTTACAGTATGTTGTTGTGATGGGAACATATTGGTCCTTGATACTGATATTTTATTGCAGTGTGTATGGTGTGTGAGAAAGCAAGGTATTGAGATTGACAAGGCAAGGGAACTGACTGTGAATCAAACTGGTTGGAAGATTTTTGTGCTGAGGTGTATTGTGTATGACATGGGTTTGGCATCCCTGTTTCTTCCTGGTGATGATATTAGTTGCAGTGGCCGTAGATGATGGATAATGTGAAGTGCGTAATTGTTGATGTTAATGTCTTTTATGTGGAGCCAGGATTAGGGGGACTTCAGTGGTGAGTGAATGAGAGTATGACCTATTTAGCTGGGCAGACTTCAGTTTATTCTCCTTCCATATATATATATTTTTATTTTACTTTATTTTTTAATACTCTCAGGACCCTACCTCTCCCTGATCTTTAGGTGGGCAGAAAGGTGTGGATGGTGATGATGATGATGATGTATTCCATGGACATCTGCCTCTTGTGCCACTATTATTCTTAGTGGAACCTTCTTGCTTCAGTAGCTGAATCAATTGTCAGGTAATAACACGAATTTAGTGATAAAGGTGATGTGGTAGTGAAGAGGTTACACTGAAGTGTTGATGGTAGTTATAAACAATATCCTTTATTGCTCTGCATGGTCAGTAGGTAATAAGATCATTGAGTAGTAGCCAGAGTTTACCCACCAAAACATCATATTTGTGGAAAGAGGAAGTTAGTATATTTCTTACATTGTAATCCTTTGCTCACTGCTCAGTGGAGGGATTCATCATCAGGTCCCTGTTGTAACTTAGATCTGTTGTTGAAGGAAGAACTACACACACAGGAAGATTGTGTTTTTCCTTCCATGTTTTTCCTGCTGCAAACAGATTTTATTACTTAATAATTTTTCCCACATAACTGAAGTCTCGGCACTCTCCTGTCCTTGTCCTTCCTGTGATACTATAACAAATATGAGTTGCAGGAAGGGACAGATAGGGAATTTGTCAGTAAATCTGGGTTTGTATTCTTGTTGGTTAAGGAGGCTCTCAAGCACCTCTTCCTTACCATTATTATTTCTATATACGAATAGCTCCATGGATTAACTCTGAATGTGCCAGGGTTAAAGTCAGGAAAATGGAGGATAGATTAAGGAATTTGGGACATATGGCACCTTCAGACTTCCATCATGGTGCACTTATAATTTTTACATCGCTGTCCCTCAGAAGAACTCTGAAGGCACCATTGATAAAAAAAAAAAAAAAAAAACAAGGAAAAAGTCATTGTTCAATCTCCATTTTCTTTATTTATCAAGTTTGGGATGTTTGGAGTTACTCAGTGGAGCTCTTATATGACCTGTGAATATCCTCTAGTATAGTGTGTAAAGTCTGTTGGTATTAAAGGATATATCTGCCATAAAAGATAATTCCCATGTGTAATATTCAAGACTAATAGCTATAAAGAGGTGCTAGGTAGCCTCCTATGCTGACAAGGATACCACCCATAGGCCATGACTAGTATTTGTTTTTATGGTGAGAAAATTATATAACCCTTCGCTTGCTGATCTGGTTGGTCCCTCACTTACGTTGTGGTGTTGCTGCCATCCATCTTGTGCTCAACTCTCTCTCTCTGTCTGTCTCTCTCTCTCTCATTATTGTTAAAATCTCCAATCATAGAAACTATTTATGAACAATAATAAAAATTTCATTGTTTAATACCCCTGCCTTTGCCTAACCCCATACTATAATTTTTAATCAGATTTTTGTTTTTTACACTTCCAGGTTTCCATGCCTCACACTCAGCTGATTAAAACCATCTGAAGTAAGCTGAAATGCATGAAAAGAAGTGGACATGAGAGGGTTAATGCAGCATGTGGCAATGGTGAGATGTGTGGATATATGTATTTAAATCCACAACATTTTTCTGTCTATTGTATCCCTTTTAATTTCAGGGTTGTGCTTTTGGAGTTGCTGTGAGTTTACCTTGTGTACCACCCTCCGCCTACCAACTCATAGTCACGATGTTCAAAGGTCTGTACCGTGGGCTTTCCCCCCATTTTATTGAGTTTTGAAAATATGAGTCCATTTATGTACCTTATACCCCAGTGGATTATACCTGGTACTTCATCTTGATCCATCTGTGTGCTAATAATTTGTCTGATTATAATGTTGGGGCATCTTCTGGGATGGCCTAGTCAGTCAGTCACTCTATTTTCACATACACAGTGGTTCAGTTGTACCAGGTACTTCACTACCATAGCCTCATATGCTTTGTATTTATCTAGTATTTCCGTAGCCTTTTTGTTTATACATTCATCCATCCATCCATCTGCTGATTATCTGTATGTATAAATGATGGTGGTAGATGGGGCTGACCACCATCATTCACATGATGTATTGCTGCGATTAAGTGAATCTGCATTGACAAGTTAAATGGTTTCCCATAACCCAGGAAATAGTCTTTATTGGATGGTAACTGTAGCTGCTCTTACTAATTGGACCTATAAGGATTTATATAGGTGTTTTATGCTTACAATGCCACTCAGGAGAAAGTGGCTGGTCACCCTCAGAATATGAGTAGCCTAATCTCGGGTCCCTGTGCTCCTGATGAGTAAGAACAAAAAAATGCATCCCATCCGTACTCATAACAATTTATCCTCATATCAGTCTAATCAGCTTTCAGTATGGAAAATTATACCCATATTTGGTGTTTATTGTAAAGATAAAACACTTCCGGCCCTGCTTAGACCCTCTATGCATGAACATCATATTCCCCACAATGTTCTCTGCTCGTTCTCTGTCTACCTCAGCTTCGATCACCCATACACCCTGCCTTAGAACCCTTCCATCAGGTAGACAGAGACTGGAGAGAGCATTTTAATGGCTGTATCATTAAAACAGTGGGCCAATGTGTCGAAAAGCTCCCAACTAATGAGTCGGTTTTAAAACATTTGGAAATGATTAAATCACTCCGGTTTACGTAGTGCAATTAGCAACAAGGTGGTAAGGATTCAATGCATTTTTTCAGTTGCGCTCGTGAAAAAAAATAAACCCTTTCGCGGCTTAATAATATTCCTGTAAGTGAATATTTAGAATCATCATGAAGTTTACATTATTTCTGTTCAGTTTTAAGTTTGAATCACGAAGTAGCATCAGAAAAAAGTAATTGAACCGATTTATAAATCTTAATATTTCCTTACACTCGAACATCAGGACGTGACAGACGCCATTACAAGGCGTCGGTTGAGAGTTGTGTGCAAGGAATTGTGATCAAGCCGTTAGTTCTGTGGCCTAGACGTTGCAAATATGACCTAGACGTTATACGTGTGATCAAGACTTAATAGGCGTGATCAAGACAATAGAAGTATGGCCTTGAAGTGTGATATAGGCGTTAAATTATAAGTGTGACGAGGTAGAAGTGACATCCATCTACCTCACTTCAAATTAACGGATGCTGTGGTGGATTATTAGTGGAACTCGTGGATTATATTAATGTCATGGTGTGACATAATCTTCAGGTGCTGTCAGAAGGAGACAAGAAATGCGAAGGAAAATGTTAACCGCTCAGGTAGGCCATTTGTTTATTATTGAATATTAGAACTGCCTTGGCACTGGTAACGGACAAAATCAAGGAGAGTTGTTCACATGTTCTACACCAAGCCGAGTTCATGTCATGGCTTGTTTATTCTTTCATATGCAGTTACTCTAACGTTAGGATTCAACTCGTTAGAAGTTATGCAGGAAGAACTTTAGAATATCATGGCTTGCTGTTGTAAAAAAAAATAAATCATCGCTACGAAGGAAAATTACTTAAGTTTCTGTAGGAAAATAGCAGTAGGAAGAACAAGCAAAGGAGTGCAGAGTTTCCAGATATAATTCTTGTTACAAATGAAAGTGTTAGGTGAGGGAGTTGATCTGGGAGTGGCATAATCAGGGAGCATTGATAAACCTCTTTGAGTCTTATCAAAATGCAAACATCTAACCACTGCCCATTGTGATGAGATGGCAGTCACGTTCATGTGAGTAATGTTACCAGGTTATATTCTAAAAAAAAAAAAAAAAAAAAAAAAAAAAACTAATTTGAAAAGCAGACCCGCTTTCACATTTTTTTTTTGTAATGTTACCTGGTTATATTGTAAGAGTAATACAGTAATTTGAAAAGCATACACATTCATACGATTTTTTTTTTTTTTTTTTTGTAATGTTACGTGGTTGTAGTGTAAGAGTAATACAGTAATTTGAAAAGCAGACACTTTCATATGAATTTTTTATGTATGGTAACCTGATTTTTTTTTTTTTATGCAAGCAAGAAGGAACCAAAGGCCACAGGCCTGCATACTGTTCCTTCCAAGATAAAGCAAAAACAATACAAAAGAGAGCCAAATTCAAGATTCGTTCAATTCGAGATGCCTGGACACACTGCGTTTGAAAGACTGGAGATCATAGGAAGTAGGAAATACAGACAGAGGAAGACAGTTCCAGAGTTGACCAGTTGCATAAATGAAGGACTGGGAGTAACGGTTAACTCTTGCATTAGAGAGTTGGACAGAAAAGGGATGAGAGTTTGTTGCTGGACGGGTACTACGTGCCCGTCGTAGAGGTGGAGGGATGCAAGCAGACAGTTCAGAGGAACAGTGACCATTGAAGTAGCGATAGAAGAGAGATAAAGATGCAACAGTGCGGCGAAGAGACAAAGGTTGAAGGGAATCAGTAAGAGGAGGGTAATAATTTGAAAAAAAGTTGTAGATAAGTATCATTTTTGTAGCCCCATCAGTTACACGCAGTCCAAATCTAACGGGACCTAACCAGACTGTATCACATTTATTTCAGAGGAGTTTTAGTGTCATAACATGAATTAAACTGTGATTTGGCTCTTATGTGGATATGAATTTGACTTTATTATGTTTTTATTTTTTCTTGGAGGGAACAGTTTGCTGGCTTATATCCTCTGGTTCCTTTCTTGCATAAACAAGAACCTCCGTAGATAATGTCGCTCGACCAAACCAACTCTTCACGGCCATTACATAAACAGTAACCTTTCACGACGAGGATGCATTTTTTCTTGCTTATGACAGACGGTTAGCGTAGGAGAAATTTCGAGATGGAGGGGTGATATTGCCTTCGTATTATTGTGGTACCAGTTCCATTCGAATTGGGTACTCGGTGGACTGCAGGCTGAAGTTGCAGTCCACCATCCTCCTTTCTGGGGATAGGGAAGGAGTTGATGGGCATTTGGATAATCGAGTAATGGAGAGGCCTGAAATGGTTATATTGGTGCCACCACGTGAAGGCGTAACATCGCCTTTAACCCCTCCAATATGGTTCCTCAAATAATCTCGGGCCCCTTACATTTCTCTCCATACTTTCCATTTCGTACAATTCTCATCATACATTCCTTTTCATACATTCCCCTTTATACATTCCGTTTCATACTTTTCCCCTCATAGATTCCGCTTCTTAGATTCCGTTTCATACAATTCCCTTTTTAAGTTTCCTTTCATTCGGTTTCCTACATTACTCTTCATACATTTCCCTTCATTTATTCCGTTTCATACATTCGGTTTCATACATTTCCCTCCATTTATTGTTTCATACTTTCCGTTTAATACATTTCCCTTCATATACTCTCATACATTACCTTCATACATTTCCCTTGTCCTTTGGTCTTGGATTCACTCTTACATATTACCCTACTTTCACCCGCTACTTTCTTCCTGAACTAACTCAACTTTTTCCTGTACATTTTCTTAGTTTCTCAGTTTTCTTTCAGCACACACACACACACACACACACACACACACACACACACACACACACACACACACACACACACACACACACACACGTTCACACGTTTATTTTTTCGTATAGGCTGCTCTACCGCAATGCTTGTGTTGTTTCTCATGTGTACGTTTATGGATTAGCTAGTCTGCCTTTGTTTTGTGTGTGTTGCTATTTTCATGTCTGAATTGACTACGGTAGCCTGTTAGATGTGTAGGTTTGTCAGTTTTATTCGCGCGCGTGTAAGAATATGCTTATGTGCAGTATATAGACTTTTATAATATTTGTATACGAAGAATAAATCCATATGTACATATTACTGTGTATGCGATTACGTGTATGTGTGTACCAGTAGTGTAGAGTCAGTTGATGGCCGAGTGTAGTCAGATTGGATGGTTAATTAGTAACAAATTAAGTGCCGTATTATAGTCACATTGTAGGCTTCGTAACAC
>JAGKTI010000263.1:0-16157 GCA_018397915.1 Birgus latro
TGTGGATTCCTTAGAGTTGTTGTCGTTATTGCTGCTGCTATAGTTGATGATGATGTAATTTCTTAGGGGAATGATCCATGAGCTGCGATTGTTGTAAATGATAGAGTGACTAACTTATACTCTTGATTATGACGTATCTGTTTGAACGTTGGTAGAGTACCAATTGGAATCGCGAAGAACGTATGATGCCCTTAATCATAATTTATCGTAACATGTTATTACGTTAAGCTTACATAGCAGATTATTATCAGACATCACTTTGCATGGTCGTGTTTTTCTCTATCATCCACTCCGATTTGGTAATGCGATCTTCCCCAAGACCCATAGATATGCCAAAATGTTCACGCTAATGCCATCACACCAGTTCTGAATGAGGCAGCCCAAGCATGTAATCCATATGGACGGTGGTCATTAGTGTCAAAGTGGTGACATGTGATGCAGTGTGTCGCGGTGGAGGACTGCTGGGCCTCAGCGAGAACGAATTGTCAAACCTATTACCAGAGCCGGACAAATAGAATTTCCATGTAGTGGTGATGATTATTACAGTTACATATCTACCACCTATCACTGACTGCCGCATCACTTCACTAACTTGGAAGGGTAGCGCAGTAATGCCGCTCGAAGGTTGCACAAACACGGTAGAATATTGGACCGTATTGAAGGTGGCATAAGAACCTCGTAGCACGTCTTCCTTCGCGAGAGATTTTGCATATTACGCTTTATCATTCTTTTCTCTACTATATATCTTTGCAATATCGGCATCGTTTGCATCGATAACATGCAGGAGGCCCAGTGAACAGAAGCGCTATGTACAGTATAAATAAGTAAGGAAGAGGTGTTTTGAAATCCCCGAAATCACTTGAAATAAGGCCCTTCATTTCACAGTGCCGTTGGTTGTTCTAATGGAAGAAATTATACCCACATTTTAAAACTGTGTTTATTATAAAAATGTGAGAGCTTCGGGCAATGGGCCGAATCTGTTGCATCTTCAGAGTAAACACAACAATACAACATTAATTCATATGATGGCAGAAATTCGCTTTGGTGAGAAAGACTGGATTTTGATTAGGGAAAAAAATAGTAATCTGGTCGTGTTAGGGATGTGAGGCAGTCAAGATACGGGGCATGGTGATGCTTAACATTCAAGCTCCTCCGACTCAGTCTCAGCTGAGTAAAATCGTCTGACGTTCGGTGGAATAGATTAATTGAGTTTTCTCATGAAAGGGTTATTGATAACAGTATAACTCACTCTCAGCTAAATTAGATCGTTTGGCGTCAGCTGGAATATATCATTGACGTTGTCCCGATAATGAGAGGGCTAATGATAATATTAACACTCTTAGGTCCTTATGGCTACAAGTAATCGTCTGGTGTTAGCTGGAATTAAGTAACAGAAAAGATGCCACGAAATGCTTACGCAGTTGTTTATTACGAAGAACGTGAAAGAGGTTGGACGTGCATGTTTGATTTATCGAAGTTTGTGTGACGTCCTACCCAGCTGCCTGCTTGCTAGTCTGCCTGACTGAATTGCTTTATCAAACACCCTACATTGGGCGTCCTCGGTTGCGGTGGCGCTGTATTTATCAGGTTGTCATCGTTTGCATTGTGTTGTGAGGAAGTCCAGGAGCTGACAGATAGAAGGCCGCAAGCGATCCGTCGGTCCACCGTCTTCCTGGTCTGCCTATGTTCCGTGTCGGCTTTTGTCCCGTCTTGCCTTACTTTGTTTACTATATTTACTCTGCTATGTTTTGACCATATACATCCTTTCCGTTCTTTCATGATCAATTTTCTTGCTGTTCCTCACTGTCTTTAGTTCCATCTTGCCCAACTATGTTTTGTTCTACTTATGTTTTGACCTGATGCATCCACTTTTGTCCTCTTGAGTTCCATCTTGCCTTACTTTGTTTACTCTGTTTTGACCATATTTAGCCGTTCTTGTTTTCTCACACTCAAACTCCCTGCTGTTCCGTGTTGTCTGTTAGCCACAACTTGCCTCAGTAAGTATGCTTTACTTTAGACCCGATATACCCTCTCCTTTTCTCCCTCCGTTTGTGTTGCATGCCTTTTGTTTGCTGCAATCTGTTTCGACCCGTATCCGCCCCTGTTTCCTCCTCTTCCTCCTCTACCCGGCCCTTTTTTACTTTCCTCTGCCTTGCCTTACACTACCGTCCTTCAACCTCTTTTCTGCTCTGCTTTTCTCACTCATGCCTACTCTGCCTACCTTATCCTGATCCTCTTCGTTCATTCAGGCTAGTGTCACTGCAGCCCTGAACTGCCCTTCTCGGCCCTGCCTTTTTCAGTTTCTTAGTTTCTGGTGCATTCTATACATCTGCCTTGCGTCCTCTTGCCATGACGTGTTTGCCCCAGTTCAACTCTGGCTTGTTCAACTTGGCCGTGTCCGTCGCTGTACTCTGCGCTTAAAGTTTGGTGTTGGCTGGACGGGAGGCGGGGCTGTGTGTGAGAGGCCAGGACACAAGCAAAGCTATCCCACCTCATCTCCGAAAAACGAAAACATCACACATCATCCGCGTCATCCATCTGACTGCCAGAAAGAAAGTATATGGATTATAATTGATATTCCGTAAACGCAAAAGCATAATACATTGAAAGTGGCTGCGCTACGCTCCTCCTCCGTACCAGTGGCTGGGAGGAGCGGGCGGCGTGTCTGGCACCACCCCACTCAGTGCCGCGGCGGACAGTGTCAGTCTGGTCGCCAGGTGGAGAAAGTTGGCGGGACACACCTGGCCTACAGATGTTGCCGGTGTGCGCGCTCAGGTGTGGGGGCGTGTAGCGACCTGGGAATGCCTCAGTTTTATGATGAGCGTTGTGTATCTGTATGTGTGCTCGCCCTGACTCTCATGCCTAGTGTACAGATGAGCTCGGTGTGTATGTGTGCGTGTGTGTGTGCGCGAATACTAGCAGTTGAGCTATAGGAGAGGGACATCCTGTGGCTTATTCATTTTTCCACATACGTGCAGGAAGTTCTTTCGTGAATAAAGTCAGATTATTATCATCGACATTGTTATAACTGGTGCAGTAGACGATATACCCTAGACCTCCGGCTTTTGTCTTGTGAAATGAAGTTAAAAATAGTATTCGTTCAGTGTATGCTTATTATATATACTTTTCTCATAAGCAACCTCTCGTTGTTAGGAGAATTAAAGATAAGACAGTTGTGCGGAATCAAAGGAGAATCAGAAATGGTGAAATACTTACACGAGTTGATTAAGAAGTTAGGAAAATGAGAATAATAGGTTAAGAGGAGTAAGGTTAAAAACTAGAATACAGTAGACAAGGGTAAAAGAAAAGCTAAGGTGTATAAGGCAAAAAAAACATGAGACAGGAGATTAAGGACTGAAAGGAAGGTTACAGTGGAGAAATGAATAGGGGCGGGTCAGAGTGGGTGATGGAGTTAGGAAGGAAGAGGAGTAGGGAGAAAGAAAGAAAAATAAGGAGTATGTATATGCAGGGGTGGGGGGAGTCAGGAAGGTGGGGACAGAAAGGGTGAGATGTAGAAGTTGGAAATATGAAGTTAAGCAGGAGGTAAATGGGTGAGGTGAGGAATATAGGGGTGTGAAGTCAGGAGTTGAAGGTGTGAATTTAGGAAAGGGGAGTAAACGTGCGAAATGAAGATTTAAAGATGTGGAGTTAGGAAAGTGGGGTGAATATGTAATGTGAGGAAGTTAGTAGTGTGAAGTTAGAAAGTTATGGGTGAGCATGTGAGGTGACGAGTTTCGAGGTGTGAAGTTTGGAAGGTGAAGTTGAACGGATGAGGTGAGAAGGGTAGGGAGGTGAGGTCTGAGGTGAAAAACGTAGGAGGTGAGGTTTTAGGTGAGAAGGGTAGGAGGTGAGGTTTGAGGTGAGAAGGGCAGGAAATGAGGTGTGAGGTGAAAAAGGTAAAAAGGTGAAGTTATAAAGATGGATGAGGCAGGTGGAGGGTAAGAGATGACACAAGAGACGGACAGACGGTGTGACCCCCCCTGTCAGCTCAGACGCCTGCTGATGCTGCCTGTCACGCCTGTCCCCGCCTCTGTCATTACTGCTGTCACGGGTCGCACACACACAGCTAGGCGGAAGGCCATGGACAGGTAGGCTCACAGCAGACATACAGGGCAAGCATACAGGCGGATAGGTGTGTCTGTGCAGAGTCAGGTGTGTGGTCTACAGGGCAAGTATGCAAGCGGACTCGCGTGTCTGTTTGTGTGGATTCAGATGACACAGCTAGACGGAAGGCCAGAGACAGGTACGCTGGGTGCAAACATAGAGTGCAGGCATACAGACGGACAAGTGTGTGTATGTGTAGAGTCAGAGGAGTGATCTGCTAGGGAAGTGCTGTATACAGGGGGAAGCTGTGTGTGTGTGTGTGTGTGTGTGTGTGTGTGTGTGTGTGTGTGTGTGTGTGGTGTGAGTGCGTGCGTGCGTCGGGAGGGGGGTGAGCCACTAGCGTGACAGAGAACAACATAGACAGGTTCTTGTTAAGTGAGACAGTTTGGGTAAATGTAAACAGAATCGCAACCAGAGTTGGATTAACGCAAAAAAAAAAAATCGTATATTTATGATATTGGGGTAAATTTAAGCAAAGTATTACAGTTGTTGGGTACATGTACGAGTTCAGATGCAAAAGTATATAAACAACGCAAGTTGTCTGTACATGAGTTTGTATGTGAAAAAAGAAAAGAAATAGTGAAAGGAACAAAGTGAGGAAAGTGGCAGAGTCACTGTTAACTCATTCAGTACGATTGTGTAGTTGCGTAATTTGTTCTTGCTGTTATCAAGGGAGCCCGCGATGGTGAATGGGGTCATGAAGGTTGTCTGTCGGCTCTCCTCCTCGTAATCTAAATAAATTGGTCTGGGGATAGTGAGATTGATGTGAAAAAAATCCGTGGTGTGGCTGAAAGGAGCTAATCATTTCGTTCTTGGCGGGTGGTTAACATTCGGGTGCAAATAAAGCTAATTAAGTTGTTGAGGACGGATATTTGTCGAGGACCTTCTAAATCCCATCGCCAGTGGAACTCATCTTTTCTGTATTTTTCTTCTTTCCTCCAGATGGGTTTATTAAGTGTAGGAGAGACTTTCTCATCTGGAGGGGTTAAACAGCGTTCATTACCTTTTCACTCCTAAGGTGCCCTCCAAAGCTTGATAAAATCGCTTGAAGGTAGCACAAACGAATGTGGAAATCATGTCCCGGCAGCAGGTGGGATAGTTGGAAATATTCATATGGTGTTAATGTATTAGTCGGAAGTATTTATTTATGTGGTTGTATAACGGAGGTCTGACTAGGGATGAGCTACTGATTGCATAATATGGCTGTATTTTCCAAATCCTTGGAGTTGGATGACAACATTTCGTCACTGGGTACCTTTACCCCTCGCCCACTTTTTTTTTTTTTTTTTTTTTGAGAGATTCGTATTCAGCTTCTCTCCAAAATTTTTGGTTTCCTGTACGGTGTCGTTACTTACTTATGTTAGGAACTTAATTTAGCAGTTTAGCAGCAAGACAAACAAGAATATGAAATTCTGTGTATCATACCAAAAAAAAAAAAAGTACTGAATTACTGGCGCGACTGTTTAGTGGTACGGGACGTATGCACAATGTTCACATCGAAAGTCTACGGTAATGAAGTGCCCAGTGTCATAAGCACTGGTCCCAAAGCCGTGTTATAGGTTGCATATGAGGATCTGTACCACCTCATCCGTAACAATGTGTGCTGCTTGCTCGAAACCCGAAGGATACGCTTGTCCTGTTACCAAAGATCCTTATGTTTGTCACGTCACCAGTGTGTTAAGTTCTTCCCGCCACGTTACCAGCACGAGACTTTGGCTCTTCTCTCACTCCTTATTGGATCGATTTCGAAGTGACTTTGGAGATTAAATAGCACCTCTTCCATGGCGATTTATTCTGCACGTAGCACCTAAAAATCTTCCTATGCTTTGTGCAGTTTGTGAATAAGACACGCGAGTTTTTTTTTTTTTTTTTTCCTGGAAACCCTGTTTCGCTCCTTCACGACGAAAATAACGTACAACAAATAGTACTTGTATATAGCATACTCTTTGACAGATCCAAGTATTTATTAGGTAGATTTCGATAGCGTCCCAGCAGCATTATAATAACACTGTCTTCTTTATTCTTCCTCCCTTTAAAAAATCTAGGCTGAGGATGTTTACATAGAGGAAATCCCCTCGTTCCTGCAACCCCGGATACGCCCTTGATTCACATACGCATTTTTATCCCATCACTTAATTTATATACAGTCTCGTTACATACCCAAGCTGTCTGTTCTGCCACGTCACGTATACGTAAAAACTTTATTCTGTCATTATCCATGGAAATTTTGCCATTACGTCATGTATCAACACGGTTTTGTGAAGTTTCTCGTTGTACGCACGCATGCGTATGACATTATTTTTCTGATACATTTGCGATAGTGAGTTTTACCCCCACAGACACAGAAATCACTAAATCATATATAGACGAGATCTGTCGTTGTCACACACGCTGATCATTTCAGCGTCACATGCAAACTCTTTCATTGTCTGACGAAAACTCTTCCAGTGTCACACGCACACTCTTTCAGTTGCACATGCAGACTCTTTCAGTGTCACACGCACACCCTTTCATTAGATGCAAACCCATTTTTCTCACACGCAGATTCTTTCATTGTCACACACACACACGTCCGTCATATACTATACGAAGCCATTCGTCATCATTTACGCAGGTTGGTTCCTCGTTGATTATAAGTAAATCTTTACACACACACACACACACACACACACACACACACACACACACACACACACACACACACACATTTCATTACGGGCGGTGTAAAATGCTTGGCTTTGTAAGAGTGCGTTATTTAGCGAGGGCGTGGTTTGGGGAGGGAAGCGTAAAGGGGAGGGGAGTGATGGAGAGAGAAGGAGGGCGGCCTAATGGGAACTGGGTGGGTGTGGGGGGGTACGTAAGGGTGGCCTCCATCATGCAAATGTACAAGAGTGTGTAGAGGACGGGAAAATGAGAACGTTAGAGTAGGACGTAGAGGGGTGTGTGAACGGGTAAGGGGGATGGGTATATGTGTTGTGATTTAAGGGATGAATGTAGAGAGTACAATGGAGTACAAAGAAAATAGCTGCAGACCTGGTTGTCCTTTCGAGGTTGTTTTCTACAGAGATCGTAACAAGATCTATGAGCAGAAGGCAAAGAGAGCAAAACAAGCTGTCCAACCGTGGCCGGGAGGAAAAGTAAGAAGGAACCTCATGCAGGGTAGACAAACTATCACGGAAATTTCAAAGGAAAGATTGAAGAAAGAAACTGTTGAGGGGAGTGTTTGTAAGTGTTACTGGGGTGTGTGTCTTAGGGGTTACAGGATGTGTGTAGGGGTTAGAGGGGTATTTGTATTGTTTAGAGGGGTGAATATGTAGAGAGACATGTGTTAAGAGAAAGTTGAAGGGGCATGGTGCTGATAATATGTGGGGGAAGGGTACTGAGAAAAGTATGTTGGTGGAGTAGGTAGAGGCGAGTCTGTTGAGAGAAATGACACTGATACTGTGTAATAGAAGGTGTGTTAGGAGTATTAACCTCTTTGATAAGATGACCTCTTTTATATTCTTTTCTCGTTGTCACCAGACGTTCTCTGCGGCTTAGGAGAGACTTTTCGACCTTCATTAGCTGTATCATTCCTCGGTGACTCTTCTAAGCTGAATAGTATAATCAGGTAACACTAAGAATATACAAAAGAGAAGTGACCGTAGTGAAGGGATTAAGAGAAGTGAGAGTGGTTGAGGCAAGATAAAGACGCGAGGACAAGGACGATGCATTAAGAGGGTACTGTGAGGCAGTGAGAGGCAAGACACGTAAGACGGTGGGGAGAGGGAAGGCAAAGAGAAGGAAAACAATAATCATATGAAAGAATAGGCAGACAAATGAAATATGTGTGTTGAGAGAGAGAGAGAGAGAGAGACGTACAGAAAAATCACAAATGAACATGATGGGGGAGCGAGGGACAGGGAAAAGAGTGAGAGATGTAATAGGAAAGAACGATGAAGAGACGCAGAAGATAGAGTGAACACGAAATTGAAGCGTAAATAAGGAACGGAGGAGGAGGAGGGAATGAACGAGACACAGATGGATGAACAGGAAGGCGGTGGATGGGACCGCGGGATGGAGGTGGGGGAGGATAGGATGAGGGGTCTGGGAGGTGGGAGAAGAGGATCGGGTGAGAGGGCAAGTGGATGGGGTGGGGGAAGAATATGGGGTGGAAGGGCTGGGAAGGGGGCAAGAGGATGGAGGGAGAGGAAGGGGCGGGAGAAGGGGGGAAAAGATTGGTTGGGAGGGTGGGAGAGGATGGGATGGGAAGGGGGAAGGAGAAGAGGATGGGAGGGAGGCGAGACGCAATAAGGTGGCGAGGGACATACAAGGATATTGGGGTCGGAAGGGGAGGCAGGGGAGGGGATAGTGGGGAGAAGGAAGAAGGGGTAGAGAGTGAAGGAGGGTTAATGAGGGAAGGGAGGAAGCGGAGAGGGGAGTAGGAAGGAGTGGGGAGTGACATAGAGGGTGGGAAGGGTACGGAGGCGTTATGAGAGGGATGGGAGGGACGGAGGGAGGGTAAGACGAGGGAAGGGCCTGGAGGATAGAAGGAAAGAGTTATATGAAGCAGAATTGGAGGAAAGAGTATGGAGAGATAGAGGGAAAAGGAAGGAAGAGTAAAAGCAAATTGGAAAGAAGGATAAGACAGGCACTGGTGATAATAGTAGTAGTAGTAGTAATAGTGTGCAGGAGAGGATGAGGAAGGTAAGAAATGGTAATATGAACAATAGTAGTAGTAGTTGTTGTTGTGGTTGTGGTTGTTGTGTACCAGGGAATGGAGTTCATAGGAGAAGATGAGGAAGGTCAGAGGTAAAATTACGAAGAGGTGTGGTAGGAGAATGTAGAGAAGAATGGGGGATGGAGGAAAGGTCAGGGAGAAAGAAAATGGTAGGGGGAAAATGGAGAGAAGAAATAGTAAAGAATAAAAAGAATACGATGATATATAATAGGAAGGGCGGGAAGAGAGCTGGCAGAGACGATAAATGGAGGGGATAGGGATGGTCGAGATGATAAGAAAATGGAAAGGATAGAAGGAGGTACTTTAAAAATCTGAGGGTAATAACTCTAGGGATGGAAAGAAAAGGTACCCTCAAAATAGGTGTGTGAAAGAGAAGAGGCAGAACTGAGAGAAGGCAGAGAAATTTAGCAAGAGTAACGGAAGGATAGATTAAAAAGACTAAATTGGGAAACAGATGACGCGTAGAACACAAGTGATAAACATGATGGTACAAGAGAAGCAAGAGGAGGGTGATTTGGAGAACGAAGAGAGGTTAGTATAGGACGAGCAGGGCAAGGCACGGAAGGCATGGCAAGGTAGGACAGAATAGGGCAAGGCCAGAATGGGGAAGAATAGGAGAGGACAGGGAAGGGGAGGACAGGGCAGGGCCAAGGCAAGTCTAGGCAAGATAGGGCTGGACAGTGCAGGGTAGGGCAGGGAGCGTCATGAGTGGAGTGAGGAGGAGGGAGTAGAGGCGTGGTAAAGACGGTAAAGAGCAATGGGAGAGGGAGGGGGTGGGAAGGGGGGTGAGCTGGATTAGATTAGTAGCTGTTTGATGGAGGAGGAGGAGGAGGAGAAGTAGAGAGGGGGGGAGGGAGGGAGTTAAAAAAATAAATAAATAAGGGAAATGAGCGGAAAAGAATGACTGTGAGAAGATGGGGAGTGTGGTAATAAGGCAGAGCAGTGGTAATGGAAAGACAGCGAAAAACTAGCCCATGTACGATAAAGTAGAATAGAGGAGGAGGAGGAGGAGAAGAAGAAGAAGAAGAAGAAGAAGAAGAAGAGGAGGACGAGGACGAGGAGCAGCTGCTAGGGGAGGAGGAGGAAGAGGAAAAGAAGGGACGAGAAGAAGAGAAAGAGGAGGAGCAGCCGTCAGTACAGAGAAGGAAAAGAAGAGACGAGGGAATCGAAGAGACAAGAAGCAGAAGAGGAGATATAAAAGGAGGGTTGGAGAGGGGGAGGAGAAGTGAACGGAGGGGTGGAGAAAAGAGGGAGGGAGTGGGGAGGCGTAAGAGAGAGAGAAGAGAGAGAGAGAGAACGAGTTGGAGGAGAGGTGGAGGAAGGAGGAGGAGGGGTGGGAAGGGGTGGCGTAATATATAGAAGGGTGGGAAGTGGAGGGGAGGGTGGGGGAGGGAGAGGAGGTTGGATGACGGGAGGAGCAAAGGAAAGAGTTGAGGGAGGAATGAGAGGGACGAGAGAGAACGGGTAGACAAACTCAAAAGAAATAGTGGAGAAAGAGGGAAGGGGAAGGGGAGAAAAGGTTGCGGATGGGAGAAGGACAAAGTGAGAGCAAACAAGGTGAAAACGCAAAAAACAAGTAGCAGAAATAGTTCTCAGGATAATGAAGGAAAAATCAGAACCGACGGACATGGGAAAGAATGAGAGGTTGAGAAACGCGAAGAGTAAAGAAGGTAAGATAACACCGAGGCTGGATGGATGAAGTGAGCGAGAGAGGGAGGGAGAGAGGGGGGGATAGATGGATGGAAGGAGAGAGGGGGGAATGGGGGGCGAGGGGAGGGAGGGATGGTGAGAGAGAGAGAGAGAGAGAAAGAGAGAGAGGAATGGTGGGAGGGAGGGAGGGAGGAGGGATAGAGGGAAGGAGGGAGGGAGCACTAGTGTACTTGGCGGCTCTCCCTGCTTGCCTGTCTGCCTGTCTGCCTGCCTGTACGCGTCCCAAGGCTGCCTGCAACCCCCCACCCCCCTCTGGCCCCTCACAAGCACTACCTCGCTCGCTGTCCACTGCCTAAGTTTACCATCCTCGCCCCTTTTTTTGAACGCTCGCCGTCCATGCAAAACTCACACTGGATGTATTTGTTCCTTTTCGTGTGCCGATGTTGGGGTTTGCTTTGGGAGGTGTGGTCGGGGTGAGAGAAAGAGAGAGGGGCGGGGGGGAACTGATGCTGAGGAAGTGAAAGAGAGGGGGGAGAGGGGAGTGAGAGAGCAGGAGGGAGGAAAAGAGAGGGCAGTAGAGAGAGGGAGGGGGTAGAAGGAGAGGGGAGTCGGAGAGAGGGCGGGAAAGAGAGGGAGGAGTGGATTGGAGAGACTGAAGGGGAAGCGAATGCGTAAGAGGGTGAGAGGTATAGAACTGACGTTGGTAATAATCATTCTACTACTACAAATAATAATGGTAGTGGTAGTAGTAGCAGCAGTACTAGTAGTATGTGTGTGTGTGTGTGTGTTTGGAAGTGTGGTTCTGTGTGGGATGTACAGTATAATTACATGTGTGTGTATTATGGATACTGTTTGTTTATTTGTATCTGTTCTTCAATTGCATGGACATGTGTATTTGTTTATATGCTTCTGCATATTACTTGAGTAAATGCGTTTTTTCGTGTATGTGTGGGTTTGTGTACTTTCTTGTTTTTCTGCTTCGTCAGTATGTGTGTGTAAGTACAGTATATGCAGATGTGCTTATGAAAATTATATAAATGTGTTAGTAAGTGTGATTGTGTGATGGATTAAGTATAATTGTGTAGCCAATGGGTTGTTTCATTTCTTCTTGAAGGAAAAGAAAAAGATCTCCATGTGTACCAGTTATAGACCTGTCGGCTTCGCCACAGGTAAAACAAGAAGAGGTGCCAAGGCACAGCAAACCCGTCCTCGGCAGCTGTTTTATTGCTGACGTATAAACACAACAGGATATCTAGTCTAAGATGTCACATATCAAATTTGGAGTAAATCGGATGAAAATTGACGATTTTATGTCCATTTGAAATTTTAGGCCCGACCCACAAGACATTGGTTCCCTTACCGCTAACTGGGGGCTGAACCCCCTGATGTAATGAGGCATGTTATAGGTTTTGGTTTCATTTCGATATGATGAATTTGAAAGGAGTTATGGCGAGAAAACGATTTTTTGTCCCGTCCCCCTTTTTTTTGGGGGGGGGGGGGAGGCCCACAGCCTGGGCCGTAGCCCAATTTGGCTAAAATTTAATCAGGTGATCAGAAGCCCATAGCCCATCATCCCTGTAATTTTAGTCAAAATCGCACCTATAGTTTTCACATAAAGTTGTTAACAAACAGACAGACAGATAAACCGAGTGAAAACAATACCCGAGATAACCATGACCATATAGCTAGGGACCTGGATATAACATCAACCCCATGGATCGTATTCCAGGGGAAGATTGAAACTTAGCGTAAATTGATTGTATGCCTTAATGACCCTCACAAAGTCGTCAGGCGTTGTTTTTATATTGTCTTGTTCTGCCTTATCCGAGCGCTTGATGCCGGTGCTGCCCACGTAGAAATTAAGTGATCGCACCACACGGTAACCCCTCCAGTCCAGCGACGTACTTTTTATTTTATTCCTTCTGCATCCAGATGATTATATTTAGCTTAAAGAGACTTGTTAAAATAGGCAGTTAGCCTTAGTGTGACTTTTCTACTGGAGGGAGTAGATACAGTTTTCATTAATCCCTTCACTGTTCGAGGCCTTTCTTACTGTGAACAAGATCGTCTAGTGGTAGCAAGAATAAAATTTAAAAGATAACGTGGAATTGGGGGGGGGGGGAGCTGGAGCGTATGATCATTCTGTGGGCGTGGTGTGGGAGGATACTGATGGTGTGGAGTATACGCCGAAAACGGTGCCGTAGGCAGCCAGTTCATGCACCATCCCCACTAAATAATTTGGCGAGCTTGATATTTCATCGTGTTGTCGTCATTGTTGTTGTTGTTGTTGATTGCATCAGTATAAGTGTGGAAACGTGGGTCATTTGCATGTTGTTGCCCCCCCAGCCAGAGTGCATCACCAACATGTAAATGACCCACGCTCGTACCCATACTTGTATTTTTTTGAGAAGGCACTCTGTGTTTTAGTGGTTAACACGCCCCAGCCGGAGTCATGGCCTTTCAAAGGTTCGATCCCCAAAAGGTGACTGGAGGTTCTTCGATCACGTAATACCATCAAAGGAATGTAGGATTGTCATCTACTCGTAAAAGTACTAGACATTGTAGATAACCATAGCTTAACCTCGGACCCTTGCACCTCGAATGGGGTATAGGCCTTATGGTATTGGCTGTTACTGTTACAGTTTTACCTGCCGTGCTGTCACGAGCAAAAGTTCGCTGAAAATCCCTTGCCAGCACTGTCCATATTTCCCATTCCTCCTTTAGTATCAGAGAGTATCCTTTCTTGTCATACTCTTCTATTGTGTGCTTCTTACTGCTATCACTTATAACACACCGTCCATTGCACCAAGCGCCGTAGAGAAGTGTAGACGAAATTTGATGCTTTTAATAGAAACATGGCAGTGATCTCCGTCGCCGTCTTGCTGCACATTGTCCATAAAGTGATCGGGGGTAGATTAGATCAGGTTATTAGGTTGGTTAGGTTAGACTAGACTAGTTCAGGGCATATTTTGTTTGTTTTTATATATGGAGCGTGACTGACACGGAATATATGGATTCTTTATTGTCTTAACCGTATATGAATAATGCCAGTATTAACTTAGATTTTGATAATGAAAGTAAAATTAATTAAGACTAATGTGTAAAGATTAATAATATTAGGTGCAAGTGAGTTGAGAAGAGGGAAGACGTTATTGAACCATACATTGGGTTAGGTCAGGACGGCTTGTACTAGGCCAGGTCAGGTAGGGTTAGGACAGGTAAGGTAGATCAGGTTGGGGTAGGTCACGTGAGGGCCGACAACTCAGCGTAAGTCGGGGCAAGGAGGAAGAGTTAGTTTGTGGCGAAGCGGGGCGGGGCGGGGCGGGGCAAGGAAGAGCAACGTCAGGAGGCGAGTGATAAAGAAGAGAGAGGAGAGCCGTGCAGGAAGATATGGCAGGGCCTTGGAAATCAATAGGGGGACATTTGGCATCTGCACAGCGGCGGTGGCGGCGGCGGCGGCGGCGGCGACGATCCAAGCGACTCCTCGAGCGTTATGTGCTTGTTGGAGGCAGACTCCCCCCGCGCCTTATCTCATCACAGCCACGTCTTGCTTTACCTGCCCCGTGCTTTGTTGCTTAGAGGTGGGACGGGGGGGGGGTAGGGTGGGGTAGGAGTGGTGGGGGTGGTGTTGAGGGCATGGTGGGGTGAAATGGGGGGTTACTCGGCAACTTTGGTGGTCGCTAACACTTTCCTTCTTGTTCCCAGCTGCGCCCCTCATTGATCTGTCCCCCCCTCACTATAGCCCCCCCCATCCTTCCTTCCACCCCCTCTTCACTCACCCACCCACCCACCCACCCTTTCCTTCCTCCACCCCCTCCTCGCACTCTCTTACGCACACGCACGCACGCACTCTTACACACACTATCTTACTCTTGCTCACTCCCGCTCCCAGCCTTATCGAGGAATTGTTTGGGATTTTATTTATTGGTTTTCTTTTTTTCCTCTCTTTTTCCTTCCTACCAGTATCTTTTTAACTCTTCTCCCTCCCTCCCTCTCCGCCTTTCCCTGTTCTTCCTTCCCCTCCTCCTCACCGTCACCCACCCGCTTCCCAACACTCATCTCCCCTCTCTTCCTCCCCCACTTCCTCCCCCTCCCCGCCACACTTCCTCCTTTCCTCCCGCATTCCTTCCTCACCTTTTCTCCCACACTTCCTCTTCCCCATTCTTTCCACACTCCTCCCTTTTCCCCCCACCCTTCTCCTTCCCTCTACATCTCACATTCCCTCACCCCATCCTCATACCCCCTCTTTTCTTGCCCCATTCTCCCTGCCTCCACCTCCCATCCCCCTCTTTTCTGTCCCCTACCCACGTTTTTTTTCTTCCTCCGCCCCAATTTCCCTACGCCATCCTCCATACTTTCCCCCTCCTCCCCCGCATTCCCCTTCCCCCTCTCCCACACTGCCTTTACCCTATCCTATAACACACATACCCCACCCCCTTCCATCCATCCCTGCTCTTACTACCCACTTTCCTTACTTTTCAAGGTGCACTCAGTTCATCCACTCACCCACTCATGCCATACTCTCTGCTTCCACCTTTTCTTCTCAATCACCACTCCCTCACACTTCATCTCACTCTCACTTTCACCTCTTCCTCTCATACACTCTCACACCCATCAATGTCCCTCATTTTGATGCACTATCACCCCCTTACTCTCCCTTCTCTCCACTCTTTCTCCCCTTCCCCTCTCCTCTGTTTCTCCTCCCTCCCCTCCTCTCCCTCATTTTCCTCCCTTCACCCACTCTCCCTCCCCTCCTCTCCCCCCGCTCCCCCTCCCCTTCTCTCCTTCCCCTCCTCTTCCACATTCTCACTCCCCTCCTCTCCCACATTCTCCTCCCTCCCGTCACTCTCCCTACCCCCATACTTTCACTCCCCTCTTTACCCTCCCTCCCCTTACTCTCGCTCACCCTCTCCCACTCTATCATAATCGGTCACTCTTAGCTCACAATTTTCTCCCATCAGTCTTGCCTCCGTATCATGTTGTTCAGATTGTACCCTACACACTCATTCGTGCGTCATGTTCATCTCTCTCTCTCTCTCTCTCTCTCTCTCCCNCATAATCGGTCACTCTTAGCTCACAATTTTCTCCCATCAGTCTTGCCTCCGTATCATGTTGTTCAGATTGTACCCTACACACTCATTCGTGCGTCATGTTCATCTCTCTCTCTCTCTCTCTCTTTCTCTCTCTCTCTCTCTCTCTCTCTCTCTCTCTCTCAAATACACCCCTCAAAACTTTGAAAATCCAATGCAACTCCCATCTCCAGCCACTCATTGTTGACAAAGTTCCAAAACCCGCCACCAGAGCGCCCAAACCCGCCAAGCCACGTGTATACCATGTGATCTTAATGTTTTAAAAAATTAAATACATTATGGGAAACTAGATGTATTGAGAGAGAGAGAATAAATTTGATTATCATAAATTTGTAGAAAGGTCGCAAAATGCATGCAGGTGAAGGGAAGGTAAAATGGGAAATTGGATAAATGAAGGCAAAGAGATTAATAAAACTTTATATAACAGACAGCGAAATAAACATGAAAACTAGGCGACAGATTTTTAACAGTGATAGTAGTAATAGTAGTAGTAGTAGTAGTAGTAGTTTCAATGAAAGAAGGCTGTTTTGATATTAAGGAAAGTACTACTACTACTACACTACTATCTCCACCACCACCACCACCACCACCAC
>JAGKTI010000263.1:26167-36616 GCA_018397915.1 Birgus latro
ATTTTCGTTCAAACGGATGCGCTTGTAGGATAATAAATATAATGTTTGAAATAGCATTACAGCCTTGACACCTGTCTGAAATTGCATATTCCTGGTTTATGTAGGAGAGAGAAAGGCGAACAAGGGATATGTGAGGAGATGAGGGGGTGTGGAGGAGTGCAGTTTTGATAGGGCCTTTTTACCTAAAGGGTTGTGCTGTAAGCAGTGTAATGTGTAGCCTTAAAAACTCTACTACACACTTGATACTTGCCTAAAGTTGTGTACATTGGTTTATGTAGAAGAGGGATGAATTGGGTTATGTGGGGAAAAGGAAGAAAAATTGAATGGGGCATTTTCGACCAAACAGTTTTTCTTGTAGTTATTGTAATATGAAGCGATTTGTTTGTGGCCACCCCGTGCGGGATTGAGGCGTCTGGCAATAGATAGATAGATAGAGCATGTAATGTCAAACATTGCCCTGCGGCCCTGAGAGCTCAAGATGCGCACACCTGCGGAATGATTTGACAGTCGTGTTAAGCTTCACTTGATTGATATAGGCTTTCGTAAGCAGTTGTGTGACTTACTGTATCTTGTAGTCTTGTTTATCATCATCATCATTATTTGTTACACTTTTTAGTATATTCCCTGCTGTACATTCTGCTACCATAAATAGTACTGTACTTAGGCAAAGGGAATAACTTCTCATGGAGGACAACAATGGACTTTTTTTCTTTATTTTTGACGTTTCTACTCATACGTTCGAAAATCAATGTGCATGTAGCTTTTTTACTGCCATGATTTCAAACGCCCCTAGTTTTGCTCACGACGGATAAGTTTGATTGTATATTCTGATATGCGTCAAGAATAAAGATGAGTGATAAAGGCAATTTTTCCACCCTAATTACCAAACATTGATGTGTACGCTTGATGTGTATGTGTGTTGGCATGTTTTCGTAAATATTTGATATTCAAAACATTACGATTTCCTGATGTTAATAGGGTATTGTACAGACTATTTACATGTGCCTTACGGGCAGGTACAAGTAAAATTGTGTTACTCTGAGGTTAACTGACGTTTCTCTATCTCCTAGTTAAGGTTAACTAGCTGCATGTTGCCACCCAAGGGTCCTGAAGGCAAAGTTTTATATGATATTTACCATGTGCAGCAAACCTTTTGTTATGCGTTGATATTAGGTTTGGCAAACTGTTAGGCACCGTGAGGCATTCATCGGGAGGTATTAAGGTGCCAGTAAATCCTTACGCATATAGAGAATTAACTTGCACTTTTTCTTGTCACTTTTCCACATCACCTAATGATGTGGCGACTCGGGTGCATATTCATTTATTTTTTATTCGTTTATTCAGTTTCCCCTGGGTTGTTCTAAAACTGATGATGACACAACCATTGCATTTTGAAAAAAATTCTTATGATACCACTTTTATGTCAGTGCTCCGCTAATTAATGACATTTGCTCTATAGCCATAACTTTTTTTTCCTCTGTGACCTTTAATAAACGTGAGTATGTCGACCACTAAGACGAGGGACACCATCATCTAGAGAGGCTTCATTATCTGTTATACTAGGACTTTTCTAGTCAAATTGGGTTCTTCCAAACAGGGAAGGAACACCAAAGCAGGATTTGACACACCTTAAGAATACAGGGTAGACACAGAAACTCCAGATGGCAAGGTGAAAGAATTGCTTTTGCACTAGCCTCCATATACAGCTTTACACCCAAGATTGTGAGATATATCTATAGGAAATGGTCAGTTTGGGCAAAGGGAAATTGGGTAGGGGAAATCTGGAGGGCGATGTCCCAGATATGACACTTGCACTGGCCACCGGTATATTCTCCGCAAAAGGAAGGAGGCCGGGGTTTAACTCTAGTCTGTATGGGTATTGTAGTGTGGTGAATTAGTGGCGATAAGGCTAAGGGGGAGATTGAGTATGACCTTGGCTCCAGAAAAGTGGAGGCCTAATGTCTGGCTCTTTCTTCCTCTTAGTTTGGCAATAGGGTTGTGTGGTTTGTGCCCAGGGTGGTTCTAGCGGTGAAGTTAAAAGGGACCAGAGGCAGTTGGGACAACAAGTTTATGTTACCAAGCCTGTGATTCCATTTCCAGGGGTAGGAGGGTACTCTCTATCTGTGGGAGGGGATGTGTGTGTGTTTGTGGGGAGGGGGGGCTTGCCCAACTTCAGCATCACATTGAGGAAACCTGCTGGGCTTCAGGGAGTGTGTGGTCTGGAACTCCTTCTACATTGTCAAGCCACCTCTAGTAAGCTCGGGGATGCCGCATGTAGCAAGCTCACTGGAACATTGGAACTACTTCTGTGTTGCCAGGCCGCCTCTAGCAAGCTCGGTGGGGGGCACATCTAGCAAGCACACTGGAACTCCTTCTGCGTTGACAAGCCGCCTCTAGCAAGTTTGGGGGTGCCTCATCTAGCAAGCACACTAGAACTCCTTCTGCATTGCCTAGCTGCATCTAGTAAGGCCCTTTGTGCAGCCTCTAGCAAGCACTAAGTTAATGAGCCCTCGCCACTGCTGGTACTGGTGACTCGGTTTGCGATGGGGTGGTGTGACAGTTCCAGGCTAGAGGGACTTTCAGCCACAGGATGCGCTGGCTCCCTGTGTTCTTCTTGGCGGACACTGGTATTCTTGTGATTCAGTGGTGGTTTCTCTAGGTACGTGAAATTCTACGGCTGCCGTTGGAGCCGGGACTGCGGTAGATCTTTCAGCCTGTTGGGTTGGAGTCTTGGATATTTTAGTATCAGTCGTCAAAATCAGTCTGTAATTGGGACCAGTAGAACACGGACAAATGAATGGACGGACACAGAAAAAGCATTCTGACTCAGCAGGCCTTTGACTTTTTCTTTGGAACTTAATCCACAGCAATGAACTCTTGTAGCTAACAGTTTTAACCCATAGACCTACTTTCAAAATACCAGTAATAATACAGTAACTTATATGTTGTATACTTATTGTAACTTTTAGCTTACTCAGTAATAAGAATCTTTATTTTTAATAATATTGCATTAATAGTTTCTCTTTATTTATTATTGTTGCCTTGCTTATGTTAGGGTGCATATTCAGCTGTTTATATGTGTATGTTGTTTGTTGCAGATGAGCGGAGTAGGATGGATGTGAGGCGGTATGAGTTGCGGTGGACACACCACCAGTCCACTGTGGTGGCTGAGGTGGGGTCGCTGTACCGGGATGCCGCCCTGGTCGACGTCACTCTGGCCTGTGAGGACCAGCGGACATACCAGGCACACAAACTCGTACTCTCAGCATGCTCACAATACTTTCAGGTCAGACATCACACCTTCCTCCTCAGAGAAGCAGTCATTATATTTGTGTGATGCTGTTTTCATGTAGCAGGCTATATAGTGTGGTGCTGATAATACTGCATTTTGGGGTGTAATATTTTCACTTCTGTGGACATGGGTGGGTATTTTATTGAGATTAATTCATGATTATTTCATTATTTCATTCAGTGTGGTGAGTAAGGATGGAAATTTAGAGGTTGAAGTGCTTGAAAGGGTTCAACAAGGAATTAATGTGTCTGGTTCCTTGAAAGCAGTGATAAGAAGCAGGGAAGTGAGCATGGAAGTGAAAAAGTTACTAAATGACAGTATTTTGAAGCTTGGACCTTGTTGCAGGGACATAAGTCAAGAGTGAGAGCAGAGGAAATGAGTTACATGAGAGGAGCATGTGGAGTCACGTGGAGTGACAGACTGACAATTGAGGAAGCGAAGCAGCATTGTGGTGTGGATGTAGAGGTGATAGGAAGCGTTAGGAGAAATGCTCTGAGGTGGTTTAGCCATGTGGAGAGGATGGAGAGCGAGAGACTGACGAGGAGAGTGTATGTGAATGAGGTGGAGGGGGGCAGAGGGAGGGGGAGGCCAAGGATGAGATGGAGGGATGGAGTGGAGAGATATATGAGAGAGGGGGGTGTGAGCTGGGAGCAGGGCAATTTTGTGGCAGGGGACAGGGCAACATGGAGGCAGTTTGTTTGTGGCCACCCCTTACGGGATTAAGGTGTCTGGCAATAGATAGATAGATAGTGAGGAAAATCTGAGCATTCGATTGGTTAGTCTAAACTCAGTGACTACCATATTTCCCTTAGCTACACAGTAATCTTGTGTCAGATAAGGAACTGTGTCCATACAAGACGAAAAAGTGAATGACTACAGCCTCACTGGAATGTTATTTTTCTGTTAATATACACTTGATACCTCATTGGATTGTTTCATAGACTATCAGCATATTAATTAGGTTACATTTTTAGTCCACCTTCCTTTTCCAGGGCCTCTTCTCACGGCACCCGGCACACCAGCACCCGATCATCTTCCTCAAGGATGTGAGTGGGGATGAGTGCGAGGCGTTGCTCACTTACATGTACCGCGGCGAGGTCTCCGTCAGCCATGACCAGATTCACCGCATCCTCCGTGTCGCCAATTCACTCCAGGTACACCTGAAGTTCTCTTGCTCTGAATACCACACCTGGAAAGGAATAAGGAACTTGAGGATGAAATTTTTTTTTGGACAAAGTTTGGATTTTATATGTATTTATTAATTTTATTTATGCCTAAGTTACGATATCAGAAAATTACGTATGAGATAGACTGAGTGCCATGGGGAAGACTGAGTGCCATGGGGATTTAACATGCCAGAAGTCTGAAATTTAAACTAATGCATGGTGTATGTCATATTCATTTATGATGAACTCTGTTCCATTTCTTAGATTCTGTGGTAACACCCCTTTTTAAAAGATACGGTAGGGTATAACGTCATGGAGCAGTTCTGCTTCAGGGTGTTGAAATCAGCATTCCTATGCATGGAGTTCCAAAGATTTCTTCAACATATATTTGTTTATATGTACTGCAAAGTTGATAGTTTATGCAGTTATGATGGATGTTATGAATTGTTTACTTCCACTCCTTCCAAGCAGGCATAACTGCAGATCCAACTCCAGGTCCTGCCTTCGCAGAATATTTTTCCTTTTACAGTTTATTTGTTCGTTCTGCCTTTTTTCTTCAGTGATTTTATTTCTCCTGTTACAGACTATCTTCTACACATTAATGGTGTATTGTATCCTCATAGTGTCATAAATTTAATATAGTTTTTTTTTTCAGTACCTAGTACTGTAAGAAATTTATTTTAACTAGAATAACTATGAATGTTATAAGCTTTATACTGCAACTGCATGTCATTCTCTGATATGTGTACAGTTGCTAAGCACATATGGGTCATTCATTAACGCTTATTATAGGCTAGGCCGGATCTGATGATACTGCCATGGTTCACATTCAGGTGCAAACATGTATCAGCCTTTCTATGACCAGAACGTCATAGTTCCAAAAAGGGTGACCACAGATGAATTACCTATATTTCAGTCTGTCCTCCGCCATCAGGCTGCCCTTTCTCCAACTCACACCCTCTCACTCATAAGCACACGTGCTTACAAATCAAATTAAAGAACACTAATGACTGCCAACATTTTCAGCAGAGAACACGATGGTCTCAAAAAATAAATTAATAAAAAATCATTGGTATTGTATTCAAAGAGGTGATTGCCCCCACTCTAAGCTGGTAAATTCAAAGGATTCGTGGTACCACATTTTACTCTTGCTGTTTGTATGGTTTGATCTTTGACCCCGTAAAACCCTTTAACAGGCCTAAATCCAAAAATCAGAAGGATTATTGGCCATATTTGCCTAACAAACAAGTGTACCAAGTTTGAAGTGAGTGGGTGAAGAAATGAAGGAATGGTACCTAATCAAAAAAGTGCTTGGAAGAAAGAAACTGAGCAAACACAGTATGGTCTCCACCAGAGTGTGAAAACCAAAAATATTTATGTTTTGCCTTGAGCTACTGTGTATACTGCCTTCATTTTTACACAACACTGCTATACCCAGTACTTTCAAATCACCCTAGTTTTCCATTGAGTAAAAAACAGCACAAGTACAAGTATTCCTACCTCATACAAGGGAGCATATGTGATGATATCGTGCAGACTGACAGGAATCAAGCTACTGTCTTTTTTTTGTTTAAACTACTGATGCTTATTTAAAATGTTTTACTTTTCATTATTGACAGTGCATGCCCTACTGTACAGTGTTACATTATTTTATGGTACAGTATTGTATTTGTGCTGTTGGAATTTCAATTATTTTGACCATTATGTGTTTCCTATAGTTTCATTTTGGATAAACACAGTATGAACATTGTTTAGGTTTCAGGTCTGTAGAAGAGATGAAACAGATGCCAGTTTACCAAGGTTTATCTTTGTGCTTACATTATTTTCTTATACCCTCTTTCCCTCCTAGGATCCAATTCTGGTTTTGAATCAGCAGTTCCTGAAAATATGTTATATAGTTGAGCATGCTTATAACAAACTCATATTTAACAATAATCTTCATTTGTGTATTAGATCCACTTTAGTAACATGCCAGGCAAGGCTGTCAGTAATGGAAAGAGAAATGCTGTACAGTTGCAGACAGTAACATTACTTCACTTTTTATGTGAACAATGATGAAACTCATATAATATTCTGAAATGTTGGACTTCAGAGATTGCATCTTTGAGTTTTGAAAGTCATTGCTTGCATTGTAATTAGATGTGTATTGTTATGAAGTGAGTCATTATATATGTTTGCAACTGTATTGCATTAAAGTATAAGAAAATGGGTTGTTTGTACTCTTTTACTGATCACAAGTATGTGACCATGGTGTGTTGCACTGTATTGCAACCTAGGTGACGAGTGAAGCTGAAATTTATCGTCTTGTGTTGTTGCTCAGTTTGTGAGAATTAGGCTGGGGTGTGATGTGCTGTAGCCTAAACAGAGAGAGTTTACTGGGGTGTGTTGTGTTGTAGCCAAGGTGGAGAGGTGAGACCAAGGTGTGTTGTGTTTTATTGGAATAGAAGTGGAGAGTAACACGCTAAAGTACAAGTTATTATGCTGTCCTGTGGTGTAAATGGAGTGGAAAGGATGTTTTATGAAGTAGCTGTAGTGGTGAGATGTTATGTTGTGTTGTCATGTATGAGATGTATTGTGTTGAATTCTAGTCAGTAGGAGTGATAATGTCTGAGACTTATATGCTTGTGTTGCAGGTGCTGTGAGTGAAGTTGAGATGTGTGTTGTGTTGCAGGTGCAGTGAGTGAGACTGAGGTGTGTGTTGTATTGCAGGTGTAGTGAGTGACACTGAGATGGTGCAGTTGCAGTGAGTGAGGCTGAGATGTTGCAGATGCAGTGAGTGAGACTGAGGTTTTGCAGGTGCAGCGAGTGAGGCTGAGGTGTGTGTTGTGTTGCAGGTGCGGGGTCTGGCAGACATGGAGCCATCGTCCTCCCGCCCCTCCTCCCCTGCAGGGGAGAGGTCTGGCAATGGTCCCTCTCCCTCCCCCTCCCCTAGTACAGGTCCCCCCACCAAGTGTGCCACCCCAGCTAGTGAACCCCACTCCCCCAACCCTCCCCCATTGGTCAACCCTTCACTGCCTTCTGTAGGGAGCTCTGCACACCCAGTGCTTCCCCCTCCCCCAACTGCCTCTGACCCCCCTCAAGCCCGACACCCCTCGATGGCAGCGGCAGCAGCAGCAGCAGCGGCAGCAGCAGCAGTGGCCGTAAGACCCCCTCCTGGCCCCCAACACCCCCACTTGCCCCCGGATTACCCCCACCCATACTCCTTGTTACCCCACCGTGGTGCATACGACCTCTCTGCATCTGGCCCCTCTCTCTTGTCTTCTGTCAGTGAGGCCGAAGTTACCAGAGATGACAATATCACAAAATGCCCACCTACCTTAGCAAGATCACCTTACTCATCATCACTGGTAAGAGTTTATTGGCTGTTGTGTCATGATAACCATATGACATAATGGTGTCAAGTTTGTACAAGATATTTCATTTTGCAGTACAATGTATCTCTACTACTCTGTTCATATATATTTTCAGACTGTGGTTATTTATTATTCTTTAATAAGTACAGCAATCTCACTCTAACAGCAGTAAAGTGCAGTACAAACTCTCAAATCTGAAATACTTGGATTTGATGGCTTTACATAAAATGGATAACAATGAGAAAATCACATAATGAATAGCCTACAGTACCAGTAACAATAATTGCAATGATGTGCCTTACATTAGTAATTTATAATCTGTACATGTCCACAACAAGATTGTCTTCCAGTATGCACTGATTATGTGAGGGCAGGTGATACATACACCCCCTCGCTACATGAAATAAATTTTGGGATGTGGAGACTTTTGGAAACTTTTTTTTTTATTTGTGAGTTTGTACTGAAATGCATCATGTTATATCCTCATATTTACCATGAGAACCTGTAAAGCACATTTCCTTTGTGATTTCTGTACTTTATGATCAAGAATGCATAGAACAAGATACATCGCATAGCTCAGCTAAATTTTGAAGCTTCAGTTTTCAGGTTATGTGTGTTCAGCTCAACTTACCATTTAAGATTAAAAATTAACAGTAATGGATTAATTTATATTCATTCATTCTTGTCCATTATCTTTCTTCAGTGGTGAGGTGCTACAAAGTTAATGTCATTGTAGCCCTAGTATAATGGTACTGTACTCTTTATAAATGACAGTACAAAGTACTTCATTCAGGCATATCTTTGCTATTCACTTCCAAATTTGCAGCGTGTAAAGGCAGACCTTGTTGGTGGCAACAGCTGGGACAGCACTGTGGGTATGGGTGATGTATCCCCTCTGCCACCACTGGGTGACCCACCCAGACATCCGTACCTTCCCCCGGGCATCTTTGGAAGCTTTCTTCAGCATGAACACCAATCAGCAGCAAGCTCTCAGCCATATGGGGTATGTATACAAATCTGGGTTGATCTATAGCAAGTACTTGCCTAATTCCTTATGTCACCAGCCGAGTTACAATTGTAAAACTAGTTTGTGCATTCTTTTGACCATAAATATCAACAATAAAGTTACACATACTCAAGGATTGTGGGCATAATGTTAGAGAACCATCCATCCCCCATATTTTCACTGAAGAAAGAAAGGCTTGTATTATTTTAATACTACAGTGTACTATTAACACTTTTCATTCATTTGAAATGATAGAGGAGTGTATCATAATTTTCATATATATGTGCCTGTGCATGCATATGTATATGTTTGTGTGCATGTGTGTGTGTGTGTGTGTGTGTGTGTGTGTGTGTGTGTGTGTGTAAAAGAAATTTACGTACATGTGGTAGGTGGGGGCGCTCACCATCCATTCACATGATGTAGTGCTGCTCCCAGATGGCTGCCCTTTCCTCTCTTCCTTCCATCTTTCCTTCCTTCCTCTTATGTCTTTCTTTCATTCTGTCTTTCCTCTTCCTTCTGTCTATGGCTGACTCCACACTGAGTGACAAGCCACATGGTTTCCTGTACACCAGGAAACCATTTTTATGCTGGGTGGTAACCATATAACCAAACTGTGGTGCCTGGTGGTTTAGTTGTTAATTAAGGCGCTCCAACTGGATTGAGCCAGTGTCGGTTTATATCCAAGGGGTGGTTGGGGTTTATTGCTCACATAATGCCACTCAGGGATGAGTGAGGCCAATCTCTCATCTTCAGTGTCAGGATCAACTTGCCTAGCCCCGGGCTCCAGTGCTCCTTGTGGGGCAACACAGGATTAGATGATGTGTGTATGTATGTATATAGTACTAAGTACAGTAGCAACACTTCATTCTGTGCAATTTATTTGAACATATTTATTCCACCTGTATTTTCATGTAATAGATAGCTGTGTTTACAGATTATGGAAGTAAATTCAGTTGGTATGTAGAAAAAGAAGTTATCACGGCCATTTCTACTATTGGCACTGCAGAGAATGTTCCCCATCAGCGACCCCCTGCGGAGGCTGGACCGGCTGAGCAGCCATGGCAGCAATGAGACCCGCATCCACAAGTGTCAGTATTGTTCACGCAAGTTCAAAAGGAAGGACCACCTCAAGACTCACATTCGCATCCACACTGGTGAACGCCCATACAAGTGTAAGGTGTGCGGACGGGGGTTTATCCAGAGTCAGCAGGTGGGTCATCAGGCTACCATTAAACCAAGTTGTCATTACAGTATATGTTGCCAATATTATTACTATTATTTTTTTATATTCTTAGTAAATTTTATAAGTAATATTGATTAGCCAGTACCATCAAATTACAGCATCAGATGTATAGAATAATAATTGTGATATTATGGACCACATCCTTGACTTGTGTCCAGTACAGGTACTGTAGGAAATAACTGTGGACAGTGAGTGCCAGGTTGTCTTTAGTTATTTCACTGAGTAAATAGCCATGTCTTTTGATATGGTACTCTATTCATATAATGGATTATTTAGATATTGTACTGTATAGCATAGTCAAGACGAAATCTTATTTGTTGTGGAAGTAGAGAGTGAAGTAATATACTGGATTGAGAAGGAAGAGGAAGAAGAGATTATATATATATATA
>JAGKTI010000263.1:49315-92523 GCA_018397915.1 Birgus latro
TGTGTGTGTGTGTGTGTGTGTGTGTGTGTATTTACCTATTTGTAGTATACAGGAATTGAGCTACGCTTGTGTTGTCTTGTCTCCATATCTACATTCATCTAATCTAGTTTTAAATACATGAATGTTTTTCGCCTGCACCACCTCTTCGTCTAAGTCAATCCAAATACTTATGCTTCTGTTCAGGAAACTGAACCTTTTTAGATTATTAGACATCTACTTTTGTTCTTCCATCATCCAACACAAAAAGATCCTCTGTATCCACCCTTTCCAGTTCTTTTCCATTTCTAATTATCGTGATCATGTCACCTCTTTCCCTTCTCTTACGCAGTGTTTTTCCAATCTCTCCTCGTAGGTGAGTTCCCTTAAACACAGTATCATCCTCGTTGCCATCCGTTGAACCCTCTCTAGTTTATCAATATGCTTCTTCAAATGAGGTGGCCACACCACAGCCGCATATTCTAGTCTTGGTCTTATCATGGTCGCTATCAACTCCCTCAACATTTCCTCATCCATATAATTAAAAGCCACTCTCATGTTATTCAGCAATCTATAAGTTCCTCCAATAATGTTGTTTATATGCATTTCTGGTGACAAGTCATCCTGAATAATCACTCCCAAGTCTTTTTCATCCTTTCTTTTACTAATGATCTCATTGCCCATTTTATATGTCCAGTGCAGTCTTCTCTCACTTATTCCCATTTCTAATACATGACACTTCTTGGCATTAAAATCCATTTTCCAAGTCTGACTCCAGCTGTGGAGTTTGTCCAAGTCCTCGTGCAGTTCTTTACAGTTATCAGTACATTTAATATGTTTCATATTTTTAGCATCATCTGCAAAAATACTCATGTAACTATTCAAACCCTCTGGCAAATCATTTACATATATCAGAAACATTGTCGGGGCCAGGACAGAGTCCTGGGGTACTCCACTAGTCACATTTCTCCATTGTGAAACCTTGTCTCTTATAACTGTTCTCATCTGCCGTCCTATCAGATAATCTCCCATCCACTCTATTAGTTTCCCATGTAGCCCTCCAAAGGTCTTCATCTTCCACAGTAGTGTCCCGTAGGGCACCCTATCAAAAGCTTTCTTGAGATACAGATAGACACAGTCTGCCCATCCCTCTCTCTCCTGTAGGACATTTATTACCCTACTGTAGAAACTTAATAGGTAACACATGATCTTCCTTCCCTAAAACCAGACTGTCTTGATGTTATCACATCATTTTCTTCTAAATGCTTTATCCATCTTTTTCTAATAATTTTCCCACAGATTTTACAAACAGTACTAGTAAGTGACAGAGGTCTGTAATTAAGTGGATCCTCCCTATCTCCTCCCTTGAAGGTTGGCACAATACATGCTCTTTTCCAGTCTTTAGGTAACTGTCCATTTTCTAGCGAGGTCTTGCTTGATGTTGACATAAACTGGCCACACTAACTGGTCTGCACATTCCTTCAGGATCCATCCAGCCACACCATCTGGTCCCATTGCTTTTCTCACATCCAAATCCCTCATCAGCTGTAGCACCTCATTCACGTCAACTGTAATTTCAGCCATTCTCGTAAGCCTGGGTTCCATTTCAGGCTCCCTAAATTCCTCTTCCAATACATAAACTGAGTACAACTTGTTGTTCATTATTTCACACACTTCTTCCTCTCTTTCGTATGTTTCATCTCCATCTCTCAGTCATATTATACTGTCCTTAACTTTCATTTTACCATTTACAAACCTATAAAATAGTTTCGGCTCTTTTTTACATTTAGATACAATATCTTTTTCGTATTTTCTTTCCCCTTCTCTCTGTACCCTTACATATTCATTTCTTACCTGCTTGTACTCTTCCCAAGCCCTTTCGCTATACCTTCTTCTCACTTTATTCCATGCTTTTTTTCTTGCCTCTTGTTCCATCCTACATCTGTTGTTAAACCATTCTTTCTTCCTTTCCATAGCTGCAGAAGATTTTGGGACATACTTAGTAACTCCTGTTTTATATACTTCTATCAAAAACTTATATTTCTCATCAACATTTGTGATCGTATTCATTTTACTCCAGTCTACATTTTGGAAAAAGTTCCTCAGGGAAGCAAAGTTTACCTTCCCATAATTGTATCTATTTTCTCTGTGTTTTTCATCTCTTTCTTATTCCCTTACTCCTACCACTTCCATCTCAATTACCAGATGATCACTTTTGACAAAGGGGCATTGGTAGGTTATGTTCCTCACATCATTTGGGTCCTTTGTGAATACTAGGTTGAGCCTCGATGGTTCGTCGTCACCCCTAATTGTTATATTTCTTTGATCAATTGGGTTAACATGTTTTCCATCACCAGTTCCATTAATTTATTTCCCCATGATTCCTCATTGTTCCTAGCATCCTTACTTTCCCAATCAACTTCTCTGCAGTTAAAATCTCCTATTATTATTATTCTGTTTCTTCATTCAGTTAACATCTTTTATAATGGATTCGCTTATTAACTGTTCGTAATTTTCCTTCGTCCATGCCCTAGTTTTGGGGGGCGTATAAAATACTATTACATCTATTTTTTCTCCATAACTGTCCTCTATTTCAATTCCCAAAAGTTCAGCCATGGTATTTTCAATTTCTGTATCATTTGCTCTTAGGTCATTATGGATTAATATCATTATCTATCTATCTATATACCTAGGCTGCTTCCCCCAAGAAAAGGGAGGTAGCCAAGACAGGTCAACACACTTCCAATTTACTCATCCACTCAAACACATTCGCATCTTAGCCCCAAAGGGGAGAAGGGACAAATCCTCATCCCACCACACCACGCGAGGGTCAACTACGCAGTGCAGTCAGTGACATCCGCAGCAGAGCTGGTTTACCCCTGCCGCATCATAATGGACCCATCCCCTTACCTGCACCTGACCTGATCAGCTGATCAGACAAAATGTGGGAGAATATCCCCTCAGGGCTGCGTCATCATTTATTCATTCACAGTTACTCTCCATTCATTTCTGTCACGCACAGCCATTCTTCCTTGCTCAACAGACAACCCTCTCACATCGAACGCTCCCTTCACGCTGTCCATCCATCCTATTCGTGGTCTTCCTCTCAGCCTTACACCTCTCACATCAGATCTATTTATCTTTTTCACCAATCACTCATTATCCATTCTCTCCATATGCCCAAACCATCGCAACACCCTCTGCCCAACTCGATCAGCCATCTCCTGAACAATTCCAGTTCTCCTTCACACTTCATCATTTCTCACTCAATCCATACTCGTCACTCCACACTTGCTCCTCAGACACCTCATCTCCATTACATTCAGACTTTTTCTCACTGCTATTCCCATATTCCATGTTTCAACCCCATATAATGCAGTCAGTAGCACAATACCCTCATACAGCCTTCTCTTTACATCCATTTTAAGCAAATGACATCTAAATAATTTTTTCATTCCTCCCAGCACCTTTCCAACCTCATTCATTCTAAACTTCACTTCTGCATCTATTCTTCCATCCACAGCAACATGTGACCGTAAATACTTAAAACACTCTACCTCCTCAAGCAACTCACCATTCAAAGCTATATTCATTCTCCTACCATCTACCAACCTCGTACACTTCATCACTTTACTCTTATTCTCATTTATTTTCAATTTCCTCCTTTCACACTCCCTTCCAAACTCCTCTACTAACTGTCCCAATCTCTCCTCTGAATCAGCCACCAGTGCAGTATCATCCGCAAACAGCAGCTGCTTCAGATTCCACTCTGTACCATCAACATTTTTTTTTTTTTTTTTTTTTTTTTTTTTTAAAGATTCGCCACACTGGTGTGACACGGGCTCGGGGTGGAGAGCCCGTCAGAGGGTGGCAGTAAGTAAACAAGGAGGCATCCTCTGCATGGCGACAGAGGACGCTGGCTGGGATGGGGGGGGGCAGAGCCCATCCCCCGGACAAATATATACCAGTGCAGTGGCTGGAGGGTAACTCCAGCCCCTGGACCATGAACATTCACCAGACTCAGTCCTCCATCTAACACTCTTGCATTCACCTCCCTTACAACACTATCCATATAAATATTAAACAACCAAGGCGACATCACACAGCCCTGCCGCAGCACCTCTCTCACGGGAAACCAATCACTCACAGTATTTCCCACTCTTACACATGCTTTACTATTTACATAAAAACTTATCACTCCTTTTAGTAACCTGCCATCATGCCCATACAATCTTAAAACATTCCACAAATCCTCCCTATCAATTCTATCATATGCTTTCTCTAAATCCATGAACGCCCAAAACACATCCTTACCTTTCGCTAAATACTTTTCACACACCTGTCTCACAGCAAACACCTGATCCACACATCTCCTCCCTCTCCTAAAGCCACACTGCTCATCACCAGTCACTCCCTCTGTACCCTCTCTAACTCTCTTAATTAACACACTACCATACACCTTACCTACAACACTCAACAGACTTATACCTTTAAAGCTAGTACATTCATACCCTTACCTCCCCCAAACTTATCTTCTCTGTCCTTCCTCCAAATGTTATAATTGTTCCATCCAATTAATTTTGTATCGACATCTCACGGCAATTTAATCTCTACCAAGCAAACAATTTCGGGTTTATTTTCGTTTATATAGTCTCCAATTTTCCCTTTCTTAGATATTAACCCATCTACATTACTGTACATGATACTCAGATTTACTGCACTGTTTTTATCTTTACTATTTCTTTTTTTCATATTCCTATCCTTCCCCTTTGTTTCCTTCACTTCTAATTCCTCACATACCACTTCCTTACTTTCATATCCATCATTCTCTAAAAAAAAGTTTTATGTTCTTCCTCTGTCCTCCTGTCATTTTTTTCCTTGGTCATTCAAAGATTTAAAACTTCTCTTTCTTCTTCATTCAGATCTTTTCTTCCTATAATATTTTCCATCCCTGCCTCTTTACTTAGTTTCCAGGTCTCCTTAAGTATATCATTTACTACACTTTCTGATGATGTGTGTGTGTATGTGTGTGTGTGTGCACACACACACACACACGCATGCACACTCCTTATGAATTATCTTCACCTTTACCGTTCATCCATATTCCATTTCATCGTCCCAGCTCATTTCCTGTTTCATTTAGCTTATTTCTAATTCTCACCATTTCCATAGTGTGCAGAAAATGTACAGGTCACACTATAGAGTTTTATGGTTTCCTGTGAGAGTGGTGCTACGGCAGGGATGTGTGATGTCACCTTGGTTGTTTAATATTTATATGGATGGTGTTGTAAGGGAGGTGAATGCAAGAGTGGAGGACTGAGTCTGGTGAATGTTGATGGTAGAGAGTGGAATCTGAAGCAGCTACTGTTTGCAGATGATACTGCACTGTTGGCTGATTCAGAGGAGAGATTGAGCAGTTGAGACAGTTGGCAGAGGAGTTTGGAAGGGTGTGTGAAAGGAGGAAACTGAAAATAAATGAGAATAAGAGTAAAGTGATGAAGTGTACGAGGTTGGTAGATGGTAAGAGGATGAATATACAGTACAGTAGTTTTGAATGGTGAGTCGCTTGAGGAGGTAAAATATTTTAAGTATTTAGGGTCACATGTTGCTGTGGATGGAAGAATAGATGCAGAAGTGAAGTTTAGAATGAATGAAGTTGGAAGGGTGCTGGAAGGAATGAAAAAAGTGTTTGGACATCGTTCACTTAGAATGGATGTAAAGAGAAGGCTGTATATGGGTAATGTGCTACTGACTGCATTATATGGGGCTGAAACATGGAAAATGGGTGTAGCAGTGAGGAAAAGTTTGAATGTAATGGAGATGAGGTGTCTGAGGAGTATGTGTGGAGTGACGTGTATGGATCGAGTGAGAAATGATGAAGTGCGAAGGAGAACTGGAATTGTTTGGGAGTTGGCTGATCGAGTTGAGCAGAGGGTGTTGCGATGGTATGGGCATATGGAGAGAATGGATAATGAGTGATTGGTGAAAACGATAACTAGATCTGATGTGAGAGGTGTAAGGCTGAGAGGAAGACCACGAATAGGATGGATGGACAGTGTGAAGAGAGCGTTGGATGCGAGAGGGTTGTCTGTTGAGCAAGGAAAAGTGGCTGTGCGTGATAGAAATGAATGGAGAGAAATTGTGAATGAATAAATGATGACACAGCCCTGAGGGGATATTCTCCCGCATTTTATCTGATCAGCTGATCAGGTCAGGTGCGGATAAGGGGATGGGTCCATTATGATGCGGCAGGGGTAAACCAGCTTTGCTGTCGGACTCTGCTGCGGATGTCACTGACTGCACTGCGTAGTTGACCCTCGTGCAGTGAGGATCTGTCCCTTCTCCCCTTTGGGGCTAAGATGCGAATGAATGTGTATGAGTGGATGAGTAAATTGGTAGTGTGTTGACCTGTCTCAGCTACCTCCCTTTTCTTGGGGGGAGCAGCCTGGGTATACAGTATAGATAGATAGATAGATAGATTTTTGGGGTTGTTTCACTATGACCCCCTCTGGAGGTATCTTTAGATACCACACCAAGATATGACATTTGATATCACTTGATGGCAGCTCAGATGTGTTGAGGGTCAATGAAATGGGCACTTAAAACATATGTTGGCAAAATGTGACTGTCTTAGTGAGATCCCAAAGTCATAAGTGTTTTGAATAATCCTGCTGGGGCAGACTTGGCCAGAATATTTACAGTATAATCTATCCAAATTTCTGAAAATATGAAACTGCTGAATAGTGCAAAATATGTAGAGATGCTTGTAAGACTGAGTGGGACAATGAAAGGAGTGAATATGGAAGAATGTTAACAAGGAAAGAGAATTCTGGGGTATATGTATATATATATGTATATACAGTCACACACAGTATGTGATGTAGTTACATCAGGTGATAACTCATTGCATAATGATTTACTGTATACCACGGTTGATACACCATGGGAGATACATTGGAGGACTTAACCTAGAATCTCAGTAAATCCTACCCTCTTAATCTTGCCCTCAGTGCCCTTAGCAGCACCACACTTTCCACTAGTGGTAACATCCTTCCCAGACATGATTTCCAAGTCATAAGTTTCAGTATCTCACACACACAAAAAGTTATCACTCCACTTAACCCTTAGCTGAAAAGCACCCCCCCCCCAAAAAAAAAAAAGTCTTTATATAGATGCCCCAACCACAGGATTGGAACATAAATATGTATAGTTACACTGCATTTTGTAAGGTTTTAACATAATCTGTATATAGACTCAACCACATGTAAGGGTTTAACGTAATCTATATATAGACTCTACTGCAGTGTGGAATAGTTGCTATATTTCATCACTCACTTGATGTAGTGCTGCTCTCAGGTGTCTGCCCTTTCCTCTCCTTCATCATTCTTTCCTTCCGTCCTCTTCTGTCTTTTGTTCCTTCATTCTTTCCTCGTCTTTCTGCCTACGGGTGACTTTACACTCCCTCTTCTGTCCCTCTTTCCTTCATTATTTCCTCTTCCTTCTGCCTGTGGGTGACCCCACACTAAGTGACAAGCCAAATGGTTTCCTGTACACCATGAAACCATTTACTGCGCTGGGTGGTAACCCTATAACCAAATTATGGCGCCTGGTGGTTTAGTGGGTAATTAAGGCGCTCCAATCGAATTGAGCCTGTGCAGGTTTATATCCAAGGGTTGGTTGGGGTTTATTGCTCATATAATGCCACTCAGGGATGCGTGAGGCTGGTCACTCTCATCTTAAAATGCCAGGACCAACTTGCCTAGCCCCAGACTCCTACGCTCCTCGTGGGGCAGCATAGGATTGGATGATGGATGGATGAATTTCATTAACATAGCAGAAAGGGTGTTGCAAGCATCTTGTTGGTGGAGTGTTATGAGTAGATTGTAGACTTCATCCATCCATCCATCATCTAATCCTAGGTTGCCCCATGAGGAGTGTAGAATCCCTGGGCTTTACTGTGCCTTGTAAAATGACCAAACCTGAAAAGGTATACATCTCCCCAACATTAGTTTCCTTCCACATCAGATCTCTACTCTTTCTCATCATTTCCCCTTCCTTCTCTTTTCTTCACAGACCTTGGCAGGATATTTGTTTGTTTCTCTGAGCATATGTTAAATTATATCACTGTCTGCAAAAGCATAAAAATCTCCAGTGGGTCCTGAGGATTTTGCAAAATTACTCTGACCTCTGTGTTTCCAGTAAATGGCAGTCATTCTCTACTAACTGGAGAATGACTGAACCACCCAACTGGAGCACTGTCATCATTGCCATCAGCTTCTTCACTTGACAATTATCATCTGGCTCCTCTGCAATCTCAAGATGTGATTCATCATCACTATCAGTGTCATCACCATCACTGTCTGCTGTAGAATCACAACTAATATCATCACTGAAATCATCATCCAAATCCTGATCTAGAATACACTGTATCTCATCACCACTATGTTCCGCCTTGTATAGGACATGATTATGTCTACAATATCCAAATATCAAATGAAAATTAGAAATTGAGGCCTATAGGAGAAACAAAGAGTGTTCTGTCCCCTCTAAGGGTTGGGAACAGACTCTGAGTGAGGAACCTTATATAGGCCACCTGCAACCTGTATGTTGCCAGTTAGGGATATTTGAGGCTATAAGGCACTTACACATGCCAACCATATAGTCTCTGCTGTGATTTACAGGGGACAGTTTTTAGGGAAACATCTATATATAGTCTCTTTGCAGTTTTTCAATAGATTTTGCCATCCATCCTTCATCCAATCCTATGTTGCCACATGAGGAGTGTAGGAGCCTGAGGCTAGGCAAGTTGGTCCTGACATTAAGATGAGAGTGACCAGCCTCACTCATCCCTGAATTGCATTATGTGAGCAATAAACCCCAACCACGCCTTGGATATAAACCTGAATAGGCTGAATCTGATTGGAGCACCTTAATTACCCACTAAACCACCAAGTGCCATAATTTGGGTATATGGTTACCACCCAGCACAGTAAATGGTTTCCTGGTGTATAGGAAACCATTTGCCTTGTCACTCAGTGTAGAGTCACCCATTGGCAGAAGGAAGAGGAAAAAATGAAGGAAAGAAAGACAGAAGAGGAAGTGTAAAGTCACCCGTAGGCAGAAGGATGAAGAAAGAATGAAGGAAACAAAGCCAGAAGAGGAGGGAAGGAAAGAAGGAAGAGAGGAAAGGGCAGACACCCGAGAACAGAGTCGATTTTGCACAGTGTGTTTTATAGTTCCTCCGCCGGCTAAGGGTTAACCCGCCACATCCCGGCAGATTTTTCACCACTGATCCCCCCCAATCCTGGCAGAGTTCCCCCCCCCCTCAAACCTCTGCTTTTGGTGAGAAGCAATGGCAATTCAGAGAAAATGCTCACCTGAGCCTGGAAGTGATCTAAACAAGTGACCTCCCACACACCTTGTACTGTGTCCTCTGGAGGCGTGCTGCTGCCGTCCTATTTTCTATGGTAGGGGTAAGTATTGGAAATCACCCAGAATAGGTAGATATTTATTGATTTGGTACAAATTAACATGTAGTACAAGAATATACTGGTTTTCACACCAAAATATAGGTGATATAAGCGTTGTTCCATTTACCGATCATATGAAAATCGCCAAATTCTTGCACATATGACTCATTATGACTGTTGTTTCAAATTACATTCTATTTTTCAACCTACATAATACTTTTCCACTAACATTATACCCTTTTCCACTTTATATAACTGTTTTCACATATTTACTGGCTTTACTATTATATTTAGCATCATATTATCACATATTTGCAGGCCTTACTATTATGGTGAGCATCAAATTATCTCAAGCACGCACATTATCAGTGATGTACCAAGGTATGGTATTACCAGAAACATGGCTTAGTGCACAACCCTATGTTGCATTCCACACACTCGTACCTAGTGTGTTTTCACAGAGTGGTTTCTCTCACTTTTGGCTGGTTGCATATGTGACAGCAGCACTGGGGTCTAGGACAGTTCGATTGAGGAGGGATGATGCTGGGGAAGTGGCGTCCTGTGAGGCATAGGGGAGTCTGGGCAGCAGTGGCGGGCCGGGTGTGATGGTGGGGCCTGTCCTCTGCATACCTGGCGATGATTTCACGAGACAGCTCCCTCACAAACCCCTCGAAGGTCTCAGAGGTTCCCGTTGTCAAGGCGTGGAGGTAGTGTGAATTGAGGACCGTGATGTCGAGCAAGTGGAAAAATAGCTTTTTGTACCACTTCATCGTGGTCCTGGCACATTCCACACTGGAAATCATGGAATCAGACTGGTCTGCTTGCCCCATGTTGACATTATATTATATTCCAGTACCGACTCCGGTTTCCAAACGTGGAGCCTCCTCTCACTGCGGTAATCCACAGAGTTGGTGCGATGCATCAGGGGGCATTGTACCGTCGACAGGAGGCAAACTTCCGTGTTGTAGTTCCATACGGTGGCGAGGATGTTGTTGGCCTTGAAGAAAACCACCTCATTCTTGTCAGGTTTCCTCCCAACCTTGACCATGTGCCAACAGTTTTTCTTGACTGTGCCACGGACTCTGGTGTCATGAAGGTGGAGGTACCGAGCGACAAGGGGGCTAATGTACCAGTTGTCCAGGTACAAGATATGACCACAATGAATGAATTCCTCTATCATTGTCTTCACGACAGCCCCAGAGAGTCCTATACTGTACTGTGATCTTCTTTTATGTCTGTCTGTGCACCGGTGTACAAGACTATGTCTTGCACATAACCAGTTTTAGTCACACATGAAAAAGATCTTGAACCCAAAAATGGTGTCTCTTACTGGGTATGTACTGACAAAAAGAAATATTTCTTTTCCATAACACAAGACTGACGTCTATGACAAGGTCTCTGAAAAGATATAAAGATGAGCAGAACTTTTCATGCAGGTGATCAAATACCATCCTTATTCTCCCCATTCTGTCAGTGTTATCAGCATTAGCAGAGTCGTCGGCATTGTAAAAGTGGAGGCGGCTCAGAATTTGTTGGAACATATTGCAACCCATTACATTTCCAAAGAAAGGTGTGCTGGTCATTGGGTCCGTGGACCAGTATCTCAGAATTTGTCTTTTCCTTACAACACCCATCAAGAGAACCAGGGCCAAAATGATGAACATTTCACCTGTGGTAACTGGGTAGTCATATTGTTGGGAGTGCCTGCTGGTTGTTCCTTCACGCTCACTTTCACGGCACTGGCTGTAAGCAAATACGTTCATTTGCTCCACAAGCCGCTCCACAAACTCCTCGCCAAAGTACAGGTGGAAGAAATCCACCCTGGTGGATCCTGCATCAAGTCCAGGAGCTGTGCAGCCAGACTGCCACTCCTCCATGAAGGGGTGAATAATAGGTGTGAAGTCACTCCCATCTTCCCAGTCCCATGACACACCAACGTCTCCAGCCTCATCTCCATCGTCGTCTTCTTCAGGGTGTGGAGGAGAGGGTGGTGGGGATGGTTGGTGTGGTGGAGAGCGGCGCCTTCCCCACTCGTGCTCCTCTTCCCCCTCCCTTTTCCCTTACCCTTTCCCTTCACTTTCCTTCCTTTCCCCACATCACGGGGCTTTGGGGAGGAAGCGTGGGAATCATGCGGGAAAAAAGAGGTGCTAGGGCATGGCTGCTCCTCACCTGCTTGCTGCCCAGGTGCACCACGTGCTCACCTGGGAGCTGCCTCCCTGCCACTACCACTTTCACTTTCACTTACCACACCCGCCCAGATGAGTGCTGTTTACTTATCTCCTAATTCTACTGACTATCAAAAAAATTCTTTGACTATCATACTTCTACGATGGAACACATTCTATCCATTTCTCCTTTCTCTGAAATCTCTGTTGTAGGAGATTTCAATGTTCACCACCACCTTTGGCTCTCCTCTCCTTTCACTGATCCACCTGGTGAACAAGCCTACATCTTTTCTATCCTTAATGACCTAGAGCAGCTTGTACAGCACCCTACCCGTATCCCTGACCGCCTTGGAGAGAGTTCCAACATACTTGACCTTTTCCTAACAACTAATCCTTCTGCTTACACTGTTAATCTTTTCTCTCCGTTGGGCTCCTCCGATCATAACCTTATTACCTTAACCTGTCCTATCGCTCCAGTACGGCCTGTGGACCCTCCAAAGAAACGCCTCCTGTGGCACTTTGGAGCTGCAGATTGGTAGGCCCTCAGGCAGTACTTCTTTGATTTTCCTTGGAATGATTATTGCTTCCATGGCCGGGAGCCATCTGAGTGTGCCTTGCGCATTACGGAGGTTATTCTCTCGGGCATGGAAGCGTACATTCCTTTCTCATATCCTCTGACTAATGCAAGAAAGCCTTGGTTTAATCACGCTTGTTCTAATGCTGTCCGCAACAAGGAGAGGGCCTGTAAGGGGTACCGGAGCCAACTCACCCCTGAATCACATCTTTTATATATTTCTGCCCGGAATCGTGCTAAGTCTGTTCTTCACTCTGCTAAAAATAATTTCATCTGTGCTAAATGTTCTCAACTCTCCAACTCGAATTCTTCTCGCTCCTTCTGGCACCTTGCCAAAAACCTTTCTAACAACTTTACCTCATCATCCTTCCCTCCTCTTTTCTACTCTGCTCTGTAGCTATTTCTTCTACTGATAAAGCAGATCTCTTTGCTCAGACTTTCTCCTCCAATTCCACCTTAGACGATTCCGGTGCTATTCCTCCATCACTTCCTCCCTCTGACTTCCTCTTGACTGACTTTAAAATTTCTTCAGCTGATGTATTTTGTGCCATCACTGGCCTCAATTCTAACAAGGCATAGGGTCCTGATGGAGTCCCTCCTGTTGTCCTCAGAAACTGTGCTTCTGTGCTTACACCCTGCCTAGGTAAACTCTTTTGCCTTTGTCTATCAACTTGTACCTCTCCTTCTTGCTGGAAGTTTGCTCTCATTCAGCCAGTCCCAAAGAAGGGTGACCATTCCCAACCCTCTAACTATCGTCCAGTTGCATTACCATCCTGTGTCTCAAAAGTTTTTGAGTCAGTTCTTAACAGAAAAATTTTAAAGCATCTTTTCTGTCACAACCTTCTTTCTGATCGTCAGTATGGGTTCCGTCAGGGACGCTTCACTGGCGATCTTCTCACCTACCTTTCAGACTCCTGTTCATCCTCCTTTCAGGACTTTGGCGAAAGCTTTGCCATTGCACTTGACGTCTCAAAGGCTTTCGATCGAGTCTGGCATAAATCTTTAATTTCCAAACTGCCCTCCTTCGGTTTCTATCCTTCTATCTGTGCCTTCATCTCTAGCTTCCTTTCTGGTCGTTCTATAGTCGCTGTTGTAGATGGCCATCGTTCTTCTCCTAGACCTATCAACAGTGGTGTTCCTCAGGGCTCTGTCTTATCACCAACTCTCTTCCTTTTATTCATCAATGACCTTCTAAGCTGTACATCTAACCCTATCCACTCATATGCTGATGATTCCACCCTTCACCTTTCCATTCGGTTTCCGCAACGTCCATCTCAGCAGTTACTTCAACAAAAGAGGGATGAGGCTATGGCACACCTAATGTCTGACTTGGCTCGTATCTCTGATTGGGGTAAAAATAATCTTGTTATATTTAATGCATCAAAAACTCAGTTTTTACACTTATCAACCCGACAAAATCTTCCTCAGGATTACCCACTAGTGTTTAATAATGAACATTTATGTCCGCCATCATCCTTGAACATGCTTGGGGTTTCGTTCTCTCGGGATTTGTCTTGGAAAGAACATATTACATCTCTTGTGAAATCTGCTTCCAAGAGATTAGGTGTGCTAAGCCGATTCCGAACTTTCTTTACCCCTGCACAGTTGTTGACCTTGTACACGGGTTTTATTCGCCCGTGTATGGAGTACAACTCTCCTGTGTGGGGAGGCTCCCCACATGCGGCTCTTCTCAGTAGGGTGGAGTCAAAGGCTTTTCGTCTCATTGACTCTCCTCCTCTTACTGATTCCCTTCAACCTTTGTCTCTTTGCCGCACTGTTGCATCTTTATCTCTCTTCTATCGCTACTTCAATGGTCACTGTTCCTCTGAACTGTCTGCTTGCATCCCTCCTCCTCTACGACGGGCACGTAGTACCCGTCTAGCAACAAACTCTCATCCCTTTTCTGTCCAACTCTCTAATGCAAGAGTTAACCGTTACTCCCAGCCCTTCATTTATGCAACTGGTCAACTCTGGAACTGTCTTCCTCTGTCTGTATTTCCTACTTCCTATGATCTCCAGTCTTTCAAACGCATGTGTCCAGGCATCTCGAATTGAACGGATCTTGAATTTGGCTCTCTTTTGTANTTGGCTCGTATCTCTGATTGGGGTAAAAATAATCTTGTTATTTTTAATGCATCAAAAACTCAGTTCTTACACTTATCAACCCGACAAAATCTTCCTCAGGATTACCCACTAATGTTTAATAATGAACAGTTATGTCCTGCATCATCCTTGAACATGCTTGGGGTTTCATTCTCTCGGGATTTGTCTTGGAAAGAACATATTACATCTCTTGTGAAATCTGCTTCCAAGAGATTAGGTGTGCTAAGCCGATTCCGAACTTTCTTTACCCCTGCACAGTTGTTGACCTTGTACACGGGTTTTATTCGCCCGTGTATGGAGTACAACTCTCATGTGTGGGGAGGCTCCCCACATGCAGCTCTTCTCAATAGGGTGGAGTCAAAGGCTTTTCGTCTCATTAACTCTCCTCCTCTTACTGATTCCCTTCAACCTTTGTCTCTTCGCCGCACTGTTGCATCTTTATCTCTCTTCTATCGCTACTTCAATGGTCACTGTTCCTCTGAACTGTCTGCTTGCATCCCTCCACCTCTACGACGGGCACGTAGTACCCGTCTAGCAACAAACTCTCATCCCTTTTCTGTCCAACTCTCTAATGCAAGAGTTAACCGTTACTCCCAGTCCTTCATTTATGCAACTGGTCAACTCTGGAACTGTCTTCCTCTGTCTGTATTTCCTACTTCCTATGATCTCCAGTCTTTCAAACGCAGTGTGTCCAGGCATCTCGAATTGAACGGATCTTGAATTTGGCTCTCTTTTGTATTGTTTTTGTCTTTTCTTTGAAGGAGCAGTATTCAGGCCTGTGGCCTTTGGTTCCTTCTTCCTTGCATTAAAAAAAAAAAAAAAAAAATGCACGCCTTCTCCAGACAGAGCAAAAGCTGCATACCTGATTTTCCTTTTCGCCTCGCCTTTACCTCTCCATGGCGAAATCCTTCCCCTCCCCAGCCACAACGTAACACCACATCCTATGGCTCTGTCCTCATCCTCGTCCTCTTCAGGCCCTTTCTCTAGGGGCTGGAGAGAGATGCGTGCACGTGGTTGAGGTGCAGGCTGGCTTTCCCTCACCTTACAGTACGTGACATACCGCCACTTCCCTGGTGACGGTACCTCCTCATCACTGCTGCTCGTTTCGGCATAAGGCACCATGTAGTCCTTGTCCTCCACATCGTCATCGAGTAGAGAATCACTGTTGCCTGTGAAGTCGTCAAGGGCGGCTTGAATTTCGCCGTCAGATAGACCTCGGCATGCCATGTCTGGTGTGCGTCACTGCTAACAGATGAGTGACTGAGACATTGGCACTCCGGGGTCATGCAGGGTCGGGGAACATCCCCGCCGTAGAGGAAGATGTCCCGCGTATACGTACTGAAAATCACGCGTGAAATTTGATAAATGTGCAGATGCCGGACCTCACAGTTGCAAAATGTATGGGTACGTTGATGGAATTGAGCATGACAAAACGTTGCAATGTATCCATAAGTTATCGGGACACAGTGGGTTGATATCATATACAGCACAATTCATTGCACACTTGCACTATTGTATGGCAATAGTAATGGTGTTTCAGTGGCCTTGCACACTCAAAACAGAATGAAAGGGAGACAATTAAAGTGAATGTAAACACTGGGTGGGCATTTTGGTTCAAACATCTGACAGTCGGCTTGCATGGGACCCACCATGTATGTGCAGATTTGTGTGTGTGTGTGTGTGTGTGTGTGTGTGTGTGTGTTCTTACCTTACCTAATTGTTCTTACCTAATCATATCTTTACAGGAATGAGTCATGCTCATACTGTCCCGTGTCTTAAACCATTTTCATCATCCATCTCCTTAAGTTTATGAATTGTTTTGGCACACACTATTTCAATCGGTAGTGCATTCCACTGATCAGTTGCCCTATTTGGGAAACTAAATTTCCTTACGTCTTTATTGCCTCTCTCTTTATGCAGATTTTTGCAGTGTCCTCTTGCTGATGCTTCCCCATGGGTTATATATTCATTTATGTCTTTATTCTCCTTCCATGATATGCATTTATACAGCATAATCATGTCTCCTCTTTTTCTTCTGTCCTCTAGTGTTGGCAGATTCAGTTTTTCTAGTCTTTCTTCATAGCTTAGATCCTTTAAGTTCGGTACCCATCTTGTAGCAGCCCTTTGAACTTTTAGGATTCCAGACTATTGATGCATACTCCAGGGTTGGTCTGATGAAAGATGTTATTATCTTTATCAGCATGTCTTCATTTATGTATGTGAATGCTGTTCTCACATTTGCAAGCAGTGTATACATGTTCCGTACTTTCTCACGTATGTGGTCAGCCGGAGATAGGCTGTTATTGATGATGACACCTAAGTCCTTCACTCTTTCTGATATATGTAGGGTTTTACTTCCTAACTTATAATTCCAATCTGGTCTCTTCCCACTTTTACCAGATTTGATTACATGACTCTTGTCCACATTGAATTCCATTTGCCATGTATTACTCCATTCATGGATTTTATTTAATTCTTCTTGTAGCTCTTTACAAGAGTCTGTGTTATACTCTATTTTTTTCCAGCTGATGATCCTCTTTCGTGAATGTGGCACCTGCGCACTCCTGCCGTGTGATTGGTGGGTTTCAATTTCATACCTGAAGTATCATATTTACAAAAAACAATTGTACCTTATATTCCAATTCTCATAAACGCTGTTTTGCATTGTCATTGTACTATACAAACAGACATGAAATGAGTATGTATCTGTGCTTCACCCAAATGGACAATGAATTTGAGGAAGTTGAATTTGAATTGAAATTTTATTTTTGTACAAGGTATATACTGAGTTGCAGCATCTCCCTATATTAAAAAAAAATAAACGCATTTGGCTGCATAAGTGCAAATAAAAAGTATCTTAATGCTTAGGCACTTGTTACATTAGACAGTAGTACTATTCTAAGTAAATTAGCAGTTTTGTCAGTGGTAAAGTGGTGGAAGTGGGAAGGCAAATGGAACAGTTGCCATAGAGGAGGGGGGGGACACGAGAGACGACCAGGCGGGAAAAACATGTTGTCTCTTCTCTCAAGATGTCTGATTTTATTATGGATCACACCTACTCCATTGCTTCGATACCTTCGCCCATATTATTCTTAAGTATATATATACAGTAGGCGCGGAAATATTGACGCTTTTTTGCCGACGTAATTCTTTTTCGCGTTAAGTGAAGTAGGGTCAATACTACCCTCCCCTGTGATGCGAAATGAGCTGATGCTTTTTCAACAGGAGCTGGCAGCCCTGCTTGATAGGTTTGGCACCACAGGAGCAGGCTCAGTAATGTTTGGGCAGAAACAGGAGGAGGATTGTCTCTGTGTGTGATGCACCACGAGGGCATGTTTTGACTCAAATAACACGGTTATTTGGTTACCTACCACATTCTCATCATGCCTAAAGTAACCACAAGCAAGGACAAATGTGTGGAAGTGATTACTTTATACAAAGCTGGCCACAAACTTCCATTTATTGCAAATCAGATGGTGTTAGACTAAGGACAGTGCAGAGACTGGTGAAGCGGTTCAAGGACAGTGGGGAGGCCATTCCTCCCACTCCACTTCCCAAGCCTGGGAGACCTCGTAAGACAACCTTCAGGACCCGTCAGCTGATCTCAAGGCAAGTTAGCAAGGATCCAAGGCTAACAGCACGGGATTTAAAAGAAAAGAACCCACAGTTGCTGGCAGATGTGTCTGTCAGAAGTGTGCAGCAACTGTTGCAAGACAATCTGGGCTACAGGAGTTTTTGTGCTCGTAAAAAACCACTGCTAACTGCACTTCAGAAGAAAATGAGAGTAAATTTTTGTAAGAAATATCTTGCCTAGAGTGAGGAGCAATGGAAAACTGTGCTTTGGAGTGATGAGTCAACATTTACTGTCACTGGTACCCCTTCATCACGAGTGTACCGCAAACCAGGCAGTGACCCCCTGGATCCTAAGTACACTTCCAAGTTTGTTAAATACCCAGCCTCACTCATGGCTTGGGGCTGCTTTACATATTGTGGTGTTGGTGAGTTGGTAATTCTACCTGCAAATGAAAAAGTGAACCAGAACAATTATTTGGAGCTCTTATGTGATGTTTTAAGTGACTCTTTTGATAAAACCAAGGCAAGAGTATTTATGCAAGATTCTGCCCCTGCACATGTTGCAAAGTCAGTGAAACAGTGGCTAACAGACTGTGAGGTTCCCTTTATTCGAGATTGGCCCGGAAACAACCAGATATCAATCCCATTGAGAATTTATGGGCGCACATGAAGCGGCACATCATCTTTGCCTAAACTTGAGGCTGCAGTCATGCAGCTATGGAGCAGTTTTAGTCCGTCTGTTCTGCAAAACTATGCCATCAGTCTCCCCAGACGCCTTAAGAAGATAATAAAGGTGAAGGGGAATGCCAGTAAATACTAAATTCAATGGTGAGTGTTAATTTATTTGTTTCTCCTTGCTAACCACAAGAATGTTTTCTTTTTTTAAGATGGCGTCAACACTTTCCGCGCCTACTGTATATATGCATAAGTATATATACCGTATTTATTTATTTATTCATTAGAGATGCAACAACTCAGTACCTTTTACAAAAATAAATATTTCAATTTAAATTCAACTTCCTCAAATTCATTGTCCGTTTGGGTGAAGCACAGATACATACTCATTTCATGTCTGTTTGTATCGTACAATGACAGTGCAAAACAGCATTTATGAGCATTGGAATATAAGGTACAATTGTTTTTTTTGTAAATATGATACTTCAGGTATGAAACTGAAACCAACCAATCATGCGGCAGGAGTGCGCACATGCCACATTCACAAAAGTGGATAATCAGCTGGAAAAAAATCGAGTACAGGTATAGTAATTCTCCTTTGTATTTTTGCATCATCAGCAAACATTTTTAATTAGCTTTCGTTTCCAATACAGTATTACTATCTGTGTCATTTATATACACTAAAAACATAATTGGTGCCAGCACTAAGCCCTGTGGAACTCTGCTAGTCACTTCCCTCCATGATGAGTAATTTGCCCTTATTACTGTTTTCATTTCCCTTTTTCTGGGAAAATCTTGCATTCAACAGTAGTTTGTCTCGGATTCCTCCTTGATGGTACAGTTTCCACAGAACTCTTTGGTGCAGTACTATGTGAAATGCTTTCTTGAAATCTAGAGAGATACTGTCTACCCATCTTTCTCTTTTCTGTAATGTTTCTGCAACTCTGTCATAGTAGCTTAGTAGATTACTGAAACCAAATTGCCCTTCTGTTATCATATTGTGTTCTTCTAGATGGTTTACCCAAACTTTTCTTATCACCTTTTCCCATATCTTACTTACAACACTGGTTAGTGATACTGGTCAGTAATTGAGTGGATTTTGTCTATTCCCTTTTTGAAAATGGGGATAATGTTTGCTTTCTTCCAAATATCAGGTAATTTACCTTTGACCCAAGGATTCCTTGAATATTAAAGATGATGGTCTACTTAACTCCTTTTCACATTCATGTAGCACCCAACATGAAATTTCGTCCGGACCATTTGCTTTTCCTTTATCTAATTTACTTAACTCCTCCCATATTTCTGATATTTGTATATCTGGTAATATGTTTGGGCATGCATGTTCCATATCATCCCTCTCTAAATTATTTTCTTCTGTAAAAAACTGATTGGAAATTCTTATTTAGTGCTTCACAAACATCTTCATCCATAAGAGTGGGGGGTGTGAGTTGGGAGCGTGGTAGTGAAATGGCAGGGGACAGAGTGACATGGAGGCGATTTGTTTGTGGCCACCCCGTTCGGGATTGAGGCGTCTGGCAATAGATAGATAGATAGATAGACTTTGATTTTGCTTTGGATGTAGCTGTAAAATAGCTTCGGTTGATCACTACTTTTGTTTATGATGTCCTCCTCAATCTGTTTTGGGCATCTCTCCTTATTTTTGTGTACTCGTGCCTGTTTGTAGTTGTTATATGCCCTCTCACTATTGTGTCTTCTGTATCTGTTCCACAAAAAGTCTCTTTTTTCTTTTGATTTTTTTACATTCTTTATTAAACCATTTCTTTATTTTCATTTCTGCTTCTTTGTGGTGAGGGTTGTAATTTTGGGTGGTTCCTGTTTCATAAAATTCACAGAATTTTCTATATATGACATTTAAGTCTTGTCCTAGCTCTCTTTCCCAATCTTTTTCAAAGAAGTATTTCTTTAGGTCATGTTAGTTGTCCTTTTTGTAGTTAAGGCTCTTTTTTGTAACTTTCATTACTGTTAACTATGTCATATGCAATCCTGATGTTGCAATTTAATACTGCATGGTCGCTTTTGCCGAATGGAGGGCAATACATAATATTATCAGTATCATTTTCATGCCTAGTAAATATAAGATCTAGTACTGATGGTACATCAAGTCCTCTTTTTCTGGTGCTTTCTTTTACATGTTGCATTAGGAAAAAATCCTGCACAAGGTCCAGGAGCTTTTGGTTCCAACAGCTTTCCTGGCTATTTATATCTAGAGTATTCCAATTTATATTTGCATTGAATCTCCAGATAGTATAATTCTTTCAGATTTCTCCTCCATTCTATGTAGTAATGCTTTTAAATTTGCCAGGTCTTCATATTCACCTTTTTCCCAAATGTTTGATCTGGGTGGCATGTATAAGTTTGCCACAGTTACTTTCCCTTCAGATGTACTAATCTCTACTGCCATCATTTCTCCCTGTGAGGGTATTTCTAGTTCTATTTCTTTGACCTGCAGATTTTCTTTCGTAATATTTTAATTCCTCCTCCTTTTTTTAAGCTCCTATCTCTTCTCCATATATTGTATTCCTCTAGGTTTAGGGTATCGTTTGATATCCTTGATGTTAATTTTGCTTATGTTAGGAAAACAATATGTGGTTCCTTTTCTTTAATATACTCATTCATCTGTAGTAATTTAGATACCATTCCATCTACATTTGAGTACATCAACTTAGTCATCTTGTTTACATACTTGTCATGACTTGGGTCTACTACCTTCCTCCTTTTTATTCCCTCGTGTTTATGTACCATTTTCATACCTGCAATCCAATTACTGTACCTTGTAAAATAATGTGTTCTTCTCATTTAGTAATCCCAGTTCCTCTTGAGTTAGGCATCTTTTTTTCCATACATTTTTTAAATCCTCTTTTTCCATAAGTTTGATTGCATTTTTCGGTATTTCTTCCACAGTGTTTACACTCTGGAAGGTTACTTTCAGAGGCCTTGATTTATTTTTCTCATATTTCCCTAGTCTTTTGTGTTCCTCTTTGTCATAGCTACAGATTTCCCCTGATACTTCCTTCAATATGTTCATTTCATTTGCCATCTCCTATTTGTCTCTCGAAATCTTGTTTTTTATTTCTTCCTCCTCTATACCAGTGATTACTATAGATTTGTTGATGTCTGCTGAATCTTTGATGAATTTTAGATTGTTTTAGATTATTTTCTTCACTTCCTTTTTAATGCTCGTTTCTTCAACTCTTGTTTCTAAGTCTTTCTTTACTTTCACCATTTCAGCATACATGGTTTCCACATCATTTTTGTAGCTTTGCAGCGCTTCATTCACCTGGGTTATCTTCTCCTCAATATCACTGCAGTGATCTATCAGAGTGCTTGCCTGCCTTATTGTCTCTGTATCATTTCTGAACTCTTCCATAATACTCTCATGGTTGACAGCTGTGCTTGCCATTTTACTAATCTTCCTTCTCAGTGTACGCACCTCAGCTAAAAGCTGATCCATCGTTGTGTCTTTCTTGTTAACCTCCTTTACTAATTTTTCATTTTCCTCCTTCTGCATGTGCAACTGCTTCTTAATTTCATCCATTTCACTTTGAAATTCCTTCTCTAATATGTGCACTTGTTCTGCCAGCCTATTGTACGTCTCCATTTCCACCAGTTCCTGGTAGAAATCATCATCCTGCTTTTATCCTTTATCCCTTTTCTTAACTCCTTCCAAATTTGCTTTGCTAAAGATGGTGGTCATCTTGTGGTACTAAGAGAAAGATTCTACTTACAGTTTTGCATTCCTGTACATCGCAGACAAAACAGTAATCATTAAACAGCTGATTTGCTTGTTCGGCATATCTGTGCTACTTTGTTGTATTCTGATATTGGAACAACACTTTTACTTAAACTTTCTCTTCTATATTAGAACACTATTTAGTTGGACCTAGTACAGAGCTTGACTCATATAAAGATCCTTTTTAGGTATGGCCATTTGAGGCTGAGATTGGCCAGGTGCGGAGCAATGTGTGGCACGTCTTGCTTCTCTCGCGTCGTGTGTGTGTGTGTGTGTGTGTATTTACCTAATTGTGATATACAGGAAATGAGGTACGCTCGTGGAGTCCCGTCTCTTTTCCTCAGTAAGTCAAATTTTGCTTTAAACTCGTTCAAGTTTTTAGACTTGATCCCTTTGTCCAATCTATTCCACAGGTCTATGCATCTGTACGGAAAACTATATTTCTTGATGTCCTTCAAGCAGCGTGGCTTCTTCAGTTTCAGTCCATGTCCTCTTGTTGCTCTCTTATCCTATACAAACAGATCCCCTCTATCAGTTTTATTACTCCCATGATGGTCCTGAACACTGCAACATGTCACCCCTCTCTCTCCTTTCCTCTAAGGAAGGCAAATCTAGACCTTCGAGCCTCTCTCTATTCAACAGATGTGTGTGTGTGTGTGTGTGGTGTGTGTGTGTGGTGTGTGTGTGTGTGTGTGTGTGTGTGTGTGTGTGTGTGTGTGTGTGTGTGTGTGTGTGTGTGTGACTCTGGGCATAGGCTTTAGAGCATGTTCCCAAGGCCCAGTAGTCCTTCTGCATACCGCACATCTCCACTTGTCACCACTTCAGCACTAACACCCACTGTCCATATTGAATACATGTTAGGGCTGTCTTATACAGGACTGGTGTACTTGGTATTAGCGGGGGTATTTTTACAACATGTCAGTGGGTCTTCTGGTAGATCAGTAAAGTCTCCTTTATGAAATTCAAATCCTTAAACTGTTCCCTGCCTTAGCCGGGATTCAAACCTGGTTCCATTAGGACTGCAGGATGCCCCTACCGATTCAGCCACCACAGCTATCGTGCAAGTGAATTTCACCACTGTTATCGCGAAACTGGGTATAACTTTTAGTCCATCGTTCTATCAATTTATTGCATACCAAACATGCATATACCAGGGTCAGACTGTTGTTGTTAAACATTGATGAATGGAATGGTAAGAGGAGAGTGGTGGTGATCATGATTGATTTAGGTGTTGTACAGTGAAAGAACTGGTGCCTCAAATTTGTCAGTAGCAAAAATTAAGGTTACGAAAAAGCTGAAAATGGGAAGGCAGTAGATAGTGTTAGGGCATATGCAGAAATTATAAAATAAAAAAAGTGGTGAATGAGCTTGTTATGGAAAGGTTCAACAAGCATGGATGAGGAGAAACACGAGTAAAAATTGTGACTGCACACTTCTTTAAAAAAAATAATAATTGAAGTTGGTGGCCCATTTCAATGGGCATGCAGCCAATTAGTTTCTCTGGCTTTTTGCACTCAGCCTCACCCCACCTACAGGTGAGGAAAAGAGGCATAATGATGATAGTGATGATGATGATGATGAAAATTATATTGGTATGAATCTGCTCATGTTGTAAAAGTTTTGCAGAACAGTGATAAAGAAAGCAAGATATAGTAGATATCAGAATGTCTGGTGAGTGATAAAGAGTGGTTTCTGAAGTGGCAGGGATGTGTAAATCAGATACCGTATTTGCCGGTGTATAAGATGACTCTTGAACCTCATACAAAAAATGCTCCAAACTGGGAGTCATCCTAAACAACAGGTATAGAATCCTAACCTCTACATCCTGTGGTTATAGGATTCATAGGTGTGATTGGGAACATTGGCAAACACTCACCTTGACCATTGTTTTACTGAATATAGTAAATATACTTTCAAATACCATTGAAATTACTAACATCATGAAATTACTATCATCATCATCAAACACAACTTGTTTTCTATATGAAGGCAAATTCATATAAAATTGCCTCCATGGAGACAGCCATGAAGGCATAAGAAAGTTGAGTAACCTGTTATGCGCATGCCACGAACACTGGCATGTTTCTCTGGGTCTAAGAGCTACTGGTTGGGTTGTTTGCCACTGAACAAACAATTTCCAGCAGTACATCATTCTTAGATCTTTAGTGGAAAAGTTTCTAGAGAAGGGAAAGAAGTTGTATGCATCCTTTATGGATTTGGAGAAAGCATATGACGGTGGATAGACAAGGATTGTGAAAAGTTTTAAGAATATATGGAGTAGATGGGAAGTTGTTGAAGGCTGTGAAGAGTATGTATGAGGGTTCTAAGGCCACAGTGCATGTGGATGGCAGACTGAGTGAATTTTTCCATTTGAAGGTTGGATTGAAACAAGGATGTGTCATGTCTCCATGGATGTTCAATCTGTATATGGATGGGATTATAAAAGAGATACAAAGTCGGGCAGTGGATGGTGGAGCGGCCCTAGTGAGAGAGGATAGTGTTTGGGAACTCCCTGTACTGTTGTTTGCAGATGATACTGTGTTGTTGAGTGAAGACGAAGGGGAGCTGCAAGGCTTGGTGGATGAGTTTGGGAGAGTGTGCGAGAAACAGAATCTAAAGGTGAATGTAGGAAAACGTAAAGTGATGGTCTTCGAGAGAGGTGAAGTCAGTGAATGTACAGTGAGATTGGATGAGGAGGATATGGAAAATGTGGGTGCATTTAAGTACTTGGGTAGTATGATGAGTAAGGATGGAAGTCTGGTGGGTGAAGTGCTTGAAAGGGTGCAGCAGGGAAGGAAGGTTGCTGATTCCTTGAAGGCAGTGATAAGAAACAGGGAAATGAGCATGGAAGTGAAAAAGTTGCTACATGACAGTATTGTGATACCAACTCTAACACATGGAAGTGAAGCTTGGACCCTGTTGGAGGGACAGAAGTCAAGAGTGAGAGCAGTGGAAATGAGTTATTTGAGAGGAGCATGTGGAGTCACATGGAGAGACAGACTAACAAATGATGAAGTGAAGGAGCATTGTGGTGTGGATGTGGATGTGATAGGAAGCGTTAGGAGAAACACGTTAAGGTGGTTTGGGCATGTGGAGAGGATGGAGAGTGAGAGACTGATGAGGAGGGTGTATGTGAGTGAGGTGGAGGGGGGGGGGAGGCCAAGGATGAGATGGAGGGATGGAGTGGAGAGGTACATGAGAGAGGGGGGTGTGAGCTGTGAGCGGGGCAGTGAAATGGCGGGGGACAGAGCGATGTAGAGGCAATTTGTTTGTGGCCACCCCATGCGGGATTGAGGCGTCTGGCAATAGATAGATAGATAGACATCACTGACCTATGCAAGAAGCATTAAGCAACATCGGGAACATGGATGAGACCAATGAATTTTGATATGGTTGGAGATCAGTCTTTTGAGGAAAGGTGCAAAACAGTGTTAGTGAAAACAACAGGACATAAGTAGGCACACATTACAGTATGGCAGACGGAACCAAGCTGAGCTCAAGGATTGTTTTCAAGAGAAAAACAACACCGGAAATAAAGTTCCCAGCTGGAATTTTTGTTCATGTCAATGAGAAAGGGTGGATGGATGAACATGGAATGAAACTGTGGATTGAGCATATTTAGGCTACCTGGTGGCTTGCTAAAATGGGTCTTGGTTGTTTCAGCTGTAACTTCCAAACTGGCAAACACCCAAATCACCTAACTTCTTAAACAATCTAGCCTAACCTATTTGGACATAACAGCCTAAATGACTTATGGCCAAAACGACCAGGACCGGCTAGAACAGGGTATCCTGATAGTATTGGATATGTTCAAAAGCTTTATAACAGAGGGAATGAAAACCTACATGGTGAGAAACAAGTGTCATTGCTCTTATTCCTGGTGGGTTAACTTCAGTCCAACAACCACTTGATATCTGTCTGAATAAGCTGTTCAAAGACCGCATCCGCGAACAGTGGAATGAGTGATGATCGGCAGTAAAAAGTCGTTCATATTCAAAAGGATGAAATATGCGTGCTCTAGGTCTTGATGTGCTGTGTGATTTTATTATCAAGGCATGGAATGATATTTCTGTAAAAACAGTCATCAACCCTTTCAAAAAATGTAGAATATCTAGTTCAGTGGATGGCACGGAAGATGACATTTTGTGAGCGGATGAGGAAAAGGAAGCCATTGTTGAAGCTACACCATTGAATTCAGAGTTTGATCCTTATGACGACGAACTGCAAACTTTAACCCAGAACTGATAATGTCAGATGTGGATGATACTGATTTTGAAGGTTTTTAATCACTGAGAGTTGATTTGATGACTTTAATAAATGTTACTTTCTTTTAACTTATTGTGTAAAATCATGGTAACATGATTTTGAGTTTTTAAACTATGAGTTGATCGTTTCGTTTCGTCGTTTCGTTTCGTTTTTGAAGGCTCCAACATGGTTGCATGCATCGGCCTTGGTCACCTAATGGCGGCTCTCCACGCTGCTCGATCCCTGGCAGCCTCCCTGTTCAGTCCCTTAACCCTTAAGTCACACTTAATGACCTCGTCCCATGTCTTTCTCGGTCTACCCCTCCCAACCCCTCCCCCAATATTAACACCTCTCACCCTCTATACCCAATTATCATCCCCCATCCTCTCCACATGTCCAAACCACCTCAGCCTACATCTCCTCATCACAACACCAATACATTCCAGTCCCATCCTACCTCTCAACTCTTCCATCGTAAACCCAGCCCCCCCAGGCCTTGCATGCAGGGACGCACTGCACATCCACCTAATCATTGTCATTTCTGTATGTTTAAACCTGCGAATATCCTCTTCCTTTACTGCCCAGGTCTCACTACCAAACAGCATCACACTCCTAACACATGCTGCATACAACGACCCCTTAGCACGTAAGGAGAGTCCTCTCAATGTCAGGAGCGGCAACAGCTCCCTGAACTTCTTCCAACCACTTCTCACCCTAGCAACCAAGCTAACTCCAGCCTCACCTCCGGCACATAACATGTCTCCCAAATAAAGAAACTCCTCCACACACTCAAGAGACTCACCTGCAAGTTCAACCCTCTCACGCCTAACAATCTCCACCTGCTCTCCCCAACACGCCACACACATGAAATCAGCATCATCTCGCAGTCTACCTCTAATACCACTACATCTCTTGTGCACCCACTTATCACAAACACTACACAGGATGGAATTGCTTCCCACACCCTTGTGGCAAACTGCACATGGCCACTCTCCCTCTTTTCTGATTGTACCGCCACCAACCCTAGATATCATCACTTTTGTTTTATCTGCATTCACCCTCAAGCCCTTGTGCCCCATACCATCTCTCCACTTCTTAAGTCTTTCCTCCGCCTCCTTTTTCATTCTCCGCAATCAACACCAAATCATCAGCATACAACATCTCCCATGGGAGTCCATCTCTGAAGTCACGTGAGAGGGCTTCAAGCACCATGATAAACAACAAGGGACTCAAAACTGACCCCTGATGCACACCAACATTCACGGAAAACTCATCACTCAAAGCTCCATTCACTCTTACCTGAGTGCGAGCACCCATGTACATGGCCATCACCACCCTACCCAGCCACTCTTCCAACCCTAGCTTTCTCATTGCCCACTTCACCACCTCTCTAGGGACTCTGTCAAAGGCCTTTTCCAGATCAACAAAAACAAAATACAATTCCCTTTTCTTTCCAATATATTTTTCCTGAATCTGTCGAACAATGAATATGGCATCAGTGGTCCCCCTGCCTGGCATAAACCCAAACTGCATCTCATCTATATTCACTCTTTCTCTAATCATACCTTCTAGAACTCTCTCCATTACTTTCATTATCTGATCTAAAAGCTTCATACTTCTGTAATTTCCCCTTTCCAGGGCATCACCCTTTCCCTTGTACACATTTACAATTACACTCCTCAGCCAATCATCTGTATAATCCTATTTATCAGGTCAGTGACTAACCTCACCCCAGTATCTCCTGAGGCCTTCAGCATTTCGGCAGTCAACCCAGACACACCTGCCGCCTTCCCCACCCGCATCCTGCCAATTGCCTCACTCACAGTAGCAGCGGAAATCAAAGGCCAAGGGCCAAACACTGGATCAGCGAGCTCCAAACCTTCTCTATCCCAATCAAACTCCTCATTCAACAATCGGCTATAATGCTCTCTCCATGCATTTTTGATATCCTCACTGCTCACCACCACCCTTCCATCATCATTCTTCACCCACTGCTCACCTACAATGTCCCGATTATCCCTCTTCACCTGATTTGCCACCCTAAAAATCATATTTTTCCTTTCTCCATGATTTAGATTATCAAGTAAAAGTCTCTGTGACTCAGACTTCACCCTGTATACCTCTCTTCTAGCCCTGCGCTTGGCAGCCAAGTACTCCTCCCTGTTACCACCATTCTTCCATTCCCGGAAAAGCCTTCTTTTCTCCTTAACTGCAGCTTCTACACCCTCATCCCACCACCAAGTTACTTTATGTCTTGGTGGGCCTCTTGTCCAACCGCATATTGTATCAGTAACTCTCAAGAGGTTGTTCTTAAGGGCTCTATACTGTTCATTAACGCCTCTATCTACGGCTTCCTGTTCAGCCACCACTCTCCTCATCTCACTATAAAAGGCATCCCTTACTGATTGGTTTCCCAGCTTCCATGTTTTCCTCCTAGGTACATATGTCCTCCTTCTCATCACTCGATCCTTAAGCACCATGTCACAAATCAACAGTTTGTGCTGCTGCACACACTCCTCGCTTCCTATAACTTTAACATCCCTCACTAATCTCCTATCAACCCTCCTGACCAGAAAATAATCTATCTGACTACTAATTCCCCCGGACTCATACGTAATCAACCGGCTGATTCTTTTCCTAAAATGTGTGTTGCACACAATCATGTCCATAACCTCCCCAAACTCGAGTATTCTTTCCCCTTCCGCATTCCTCACACCATACGCACATCCTCCATGGACTCCTTCATAACCTTCAGCTGCTTCACCCACATGACCATTTAAATCCCCTCCCAGAACCACTACGTCATCATCACCCATACCACTCACTACACGTATTAAATCATCCCAAAATCTATCCTTCTCTGCGTCATCCAATCCCACCTGTGGAGCATATTCCGATATAACTGAAACCAGCCTCTGCCCGACCAAAATTTTCACTACTAATATCCTGTCACTTACTCTCATAACATTCATGACATATTCCACCCATTTCTCTGCAACCAACACCCACACCCCCATACTGATACTGAAATATTAAATGTATAACCCATTTAGATATCGGAGGTGGTGCATGCAGCCTAGATAGCCTGTAAAGCACACAGAAGTAGCTGATTTAAGGTAAAACCTAACCAAAGCCTGAGTTGTTTAGCAAGGTGTTAATAGTATCACTTCACTGGTCAGTGGGAGTGGGGTTACTGGGGCAGCAAGCTCCCATTGTCTAAAGAGTTGGGGGTCATCCTATCTACAGAGTATACATCTAAACCCTCATTTTGTATGGAAATATTGGGGGGTAGTCTCATACACTGGCAAATACAGTATATAAATTGAGACAACTACTGATGAAAACATGTGAGAAAGTCCATCCATCCATCATCCAGTCCTACATTGCTCCATGAGGAGCATAGGAGCCCGGGGCTAGGCAAGTTGGTCCTGACATTTAAGATGAGAGTGACAAGCCTCACTCATCCCTGAGTGGCATTATGTGAGCAATAAACCCCAACCATCCCTTGGATATAAACCTTCACTGGCTCAATCCGATTGGAGTGCCTTAATTACCCACTAAACCACCTGGCACCAAAATTTGGTTTTATGGTTACCACCCAGCCAAATGGTTTCCTGCTGTACAGGAAACCATTTGGCTTGTCACTCAGTGTACAGTCACCCACAGGCAGAAGGAAGAGGAAAGAATGGAGGAATGAAAGACAGAAGAGGGAGTGTAAAGTCACTTGTAGGCAGAAGGACGAGGAAAGAATGAAGGAAAGAAAGACAGAAGAGGATGGAAGGGAAGAAGGATGGAGGAGAGGAAAGGGCAGACACCCAAGAGCAGCATTACATCAAGTGAGTGGATGGTGAGCCCCCCACCTACCACATATGTGAGAAAGACTGCAAAATATATGTGGCATTCTCGGATCTGGAAAAAAATGTATGACAAGATGAACAAGGATGGATTGTGGAAGGTGTTATACATGTGTAGCATGGAAAGAAAATTTTTCTGTACTGCAGAAAGGTGTTATGGTGGTAGCAAAGTACGTGTAAGGGTAAGTAGATGTTTGAGAAAATGGTTCAGTATCAGCACTAGGATGAGACGATGTGTACAGTATTGCTGTACATTCCACCCCCCTACACTTTTTTCTTTTTTTTTTCTCTCTCCATTAAAGAGCAATGTTCCTTGCCTGCATGGGTTAGCTTCATTCATCATGTGGCTGCTGTGTAAGCTGTTTGTTCTCATTAATCCTCCATGTGTAAGCTTTTACCTCAAGATTCCTGTCTTTAAACCTCATCCCAGTTTCCTTGGTCTCTCCAAAAGGACTTGCACAATTACTGTCATACGTTTTCTCCATATGTCCAGACTATCAGTCTGCTGGTAGGAGGAGTTCGTTTCGTTTCGTTTCGTTTTTGAAGGCTCCAACATGCTTGCATTCGTCGGCCTTGGTCACCTAATGGCGGCTCTCCACGCTGCTCGATCCCTGGCAGCCTCCCTGTTCAGTCCCTTAACCCTTAAGTCATACTTAATGACCTCGTCCCATGTCTTTCTCGGTCTACCCCTCCCAACCCCTCCCCCCAATATTAACACCTCTCACCCTCTGTACCCAATTATCATCCCCCATCCTCTCCACATGTCCAAACCACCTCAGCCTACCTCTCCTCATCACAACACCAATACACTCCATAGCTGGCAAACTTAGTACAGTACATACCTTACTCATCCCCATCAGAGTACTCCCCACCTGCATACACACACTTGTTCCAACATTCCTGTCATTGATGAAAGCATCTTTGATGTTCTTCGCAGTGCTCTTTGTTTCAGTTTGAATATCTTCATTTTTGTCAAAACAATGTTCCTTCATCACAAACTTCAGTTTGGAGAACAACCAGAGGTCACTCAGCACAAAGTCAGATGAATAAGGTAGATGTGGTACTCATTTAGTTTTTGAAGGTTCCAGCGTGCTTGCATGCACCGGCCTTGGTCACCTAATGGTGGCTGTCCACGCTGCTCGATCCCTGGCAGCCTCCCTGTTCAGTCCCTTAACCCTGAGGTCACACTTAATGGCCTCGTCCCAGGTCTTTTTTGGTCTACCCCTCACAACCCCACCCCTAATATTAACGCCTTTCTTTTTCTGCACTCAGTTATCCTCTCCACATGCCCAGACCTCCTCACTCTACCTCTCCTCATCACAGCACCAATACACTCCAGTCTCATCCTACTTCTCAACTCTTCCATTATAAACCTATTCCCCCCAGGCCTTGCACTCAGGGACGCACAGCACATCTGCCTAATCAGTGTCATTTAAGTATGTTTGAGTCTGTGAATATCCTCTTCCTTTACTGCCCAGGTGTCACTACTATACAGCATTACACTCCTAACACATGCTGCATACAAAGATCCTTTAGCACGTAGGGAGAGCCCTCTCAACGTCAGGAGAGGCAACAGCTCTCTGAACTTCTTCCAACCACTCCTCACCCTAGCCACAGAGCTAGCTTCAGCCCCACCTCCAGCACAAAACATGTCTCCCAAGTGACAAAACTCTTCCACATTCAAGAGACTTACCAGCAAGTTCAATCCTTTTATGCCTGACAGTCTCCACCTGCTCTCTCCAACACGCCGCACACATGAAATCAGGAGGAGTAGACTGTAGCACTAGTTGAGCAGGGCAGTACTCCCTAGGTGGATGGAAAGCTGATGACAGGGAGAGCTGGAGCTCCCGTTTCATCAGCCCTCAGGATTAGTTCCGACCATCCCCCTATACTGAACTTTGTCAGTTTTTCAGTAACACAGAGGGTAGGCCAGCATGTTCTCCAATACAAGTTTCTCTATCAACACCAAACTACATGCACATTACACACCACACTTCCTTTTCAGAATTAAAAAAGAAAAATGGCGTCTAATAACCAAGCCTCAGAGTCCCCGGGGGGGGGACCACAAATGCCCCCGCCATCTGCCCCTTTCCCAGTGACGACTCAACGAGCTGCCTGCAACCACTGTCTGACTCACTTCTTCTTCATTTCTTCAACATTCAATGCATTTCCTCTAACTTTCCCTCTGTTGAGCACCACCTCTCCTCCTCTAAACCTAACCTTCCCTTCTTAACCGAGACTCAGCTGTCCGAGGCAACTGATAGCAAACCCTTTTCTGTATCCTCCTAATTTCTCTGTACTCATTTCAAAGCCAAAGGTGGCTGTTGTGTATTGTATGCAATGACTTATCTTGCTCTCCTGTTCCTAAACTTGATTCTTCTGAGTTCTCTACTCTCTGGCTTTGGCTTTCCTGTCGTTCTCTGACTAATTATATGTGTGCTGTTTACTTATCCCCTAATTCTACTGACTATGAAAAATTCTTCAACAGTCTTACTTCTACGATGGAAAACATCCTATCCATTTCTCCTTTCTCTGAAATCTCCATTCTAGGAGATTTCAATGTTCACCACCACCTTTGGTTCTCCTCTCCTTTCACTGATCCACCTGGTGAACAAGCCTACATCTTTTTTTATCCTTAATGACCTAGTGCAGCATGCACAACACCCTACCCGTATCCCTGACCGCCTTGGAGAGAGCTCCAACATACTTGACCTCTTCCTTACAACTAATCCTTCTGCTTATGCTGTTAATCTTTCCTCTCTGTTGGTCTCCTCCTATCACAACCTTATTACCTTATCCTTTCCTGTCGCTCCGGTACAGCCTGTGGACCCTCCAAAGAAATGTTGAATGTGGCACTTTGGAGCTGCTGACTAGGAGGCCCTCAGGCAGTACTTCTTTGATTTTCCCTGGAATGATTATTGCTTCCATGTCCGGGAGCCATCTGAGTTTGCCTCGTGCATTACGAAAGTTATTCTCTTGGGCATGGAAGCATACATTCCTTTCTCATATCCTTTGACTAATGAAAGAAAGCCTTGGTTTAATCATGCCTGTTCTAATGCCATCCACAACTAGGAGAGGGCCTATAAAAGGCACCACAGCCAACCCACCCCTGAATCACATCTTTTTTATGTTTCCGTCCGGAATCGTGCTAAGTCTGTTCTTCGCTCTGCTAAAAATAATTTCATCCAGACTAAATGCTCTCAACTCTCCAACTCAGATTCTTCCCGCTCCTTCTGGCACCTTCCCAAAAACCTTTCTAACAAATTTACCTCATCATCCATCCCTCCTCTTTTCTACTCTGATGACTACTGATAAAGCAGATCTCTTTGCTCAGACTTTCACCTCCAATTCTACCTTAGATGATTCCGGTGCTGTTCCTCCATCACTTCCCCCCTCTGACATTCTCATGGCTAACATTAAAATTTCTTCAGCTGATGTATTTTCTGCCATCACTGGCCTCAGTACTAACAAGGCATATGGGCCTGATGGAGTCCCTCCAGTTGTCCTCAAAAACTGTGCTTCTGTGCTTACACCCTGCCAAGGTAAACTCTTTTGCCTTTGTCTGTAAACTTGTACCATCCTTCTTGCTGGAAGTTTGCTCTCATTCAACCAGTCCCAAAGAAGGGTGACCATTTCCAACACTCTAACTATCGCCCAATTCCTTTAACATCCTATATCTAAAAAGTTTTTGAGTCTACTCTTAACAGAAAAATTTTAAAGCATCTTTCCTATCATAACCTTCTTTCTGATTGTCAGTATGGGTTCCGTCAGGGAAACTCCACTGGCAGGCTACTCACCTATCTTTCAGACTCCTGATCATCCTCCTTTCGGGACTTTGGCAAAAGTTTTGCCATTGCACTTGACATCTCAAAGGCTTTTGATCGAGTCTGGCATAAATCTTTAATTTCCAAACTGCCCTCTTATGGTTTCTATCCTTCTATCTGTGCCTTCATCTATAGCTTCCTGTCTGGTCGTTCTGTGGCTGCTGTTGTAGATGGCCATCGTTCTTCTCCTAGATCTATTGATAGTGGTGTTCCTCAGGGCTCTGCCCTATCACCAACTCTCTTCCATTTATTCATCAATGGCCTTCTAAGCTGTACATCTAACCCTATCCACCCATATGCTGATGATTCCACCCTTTACCTTTCCATTCGGTTCTCGCAACATCCATCTCAGGAACTACTTTAACAAACAAGGGATGAGGCTATGGCAAACCTAATGCCTGACTTGACTCGTATCTCTGACTGTAGTAGAAATAATCTTGTTTTTAATGCATCAAAGACTCAGTTCTTACACCTATCAACCTGTCAAAATCTTCCACAGGAATACCCACTGATGTTTAATAATATCCAGCTTAATCCTGCATCATCCATAAACATACTCGGAGTTTCATTCTCTCGGGACTTATCTTGGAAAGATCATATCATATCTCGTGTACAATCTGCCAGCAAGAGATTGGGTGTGCTAAGCCAACTCCGTACCTTCTTTACCCCTGCACAGTTCCTTCAACCTCTGTCTCTTAGCCGCACTGTTGCATCTTTATTTCTTTTCTGTCGCTACTTCAATGGTCACTGCCCCTCTGAACTGTCTGTTTGCATCCCTCCACCTCTGCAACAGGCTCATAGCACCCATCTGGCATCAAACTCTCGCCCCTTTTTTGTCCATCTCTCTAATGCAAGAGTTAACCATTACTCCCAGTCCTTCATTTATGCAACAGGTCACCTCTGGAACTGTCTCCCTCTGTCTGTATTTCTTGTTTCCTATGATCTCTGTCTTTCAGACGCAGTGTGTCCAGACATCTCAAAAAGAACAGAACTTTAATTTGGCTCACTTTTGTATTGTTTTTGTTTTTTCTTGGAAGGAACAGTTTGTGGGCTCCAGGCTTTTGGTTCCTTCTTCCTTGCATTAAAAAAAAAAAAGAAATCACTCTACCTCTAATACCACTACATCTCTTATGCACCCACTTATCACAAACACTGCACAAGATGGAATTACTTCCCATGCCCTTGTGGCAAATTACACATGGCCACTCTCCCTCTTCTTTGACAGTACCGCCACCAACCCTAGATATAGTCACATTTGTTTTATCTGTATTTACTCTTACACCCTTGTGCCCCCTACCACTTCCTAAATCTTTCCTCTGCCTCCTTTTCATTCTATACAGTCAACACCAAATCATCAACATACAACATCTCCCATGGGAGTCCATTTCTGAAGTCACATGAGAGAGCTCCGAGTACCATGATAAATAACAAGGACTCAAAACTGACCCCTGATGCGCACCAGCATTCATGAAAAACTCATCACTCAAATCTCCATTCATCGTGAGCACCCACATACATTGCAATAACCATCCTAACCAGCCACTCCTCGATCCCAAGCTTTCTCGTTGCCCACTTCACCATCTCTCTAGGAACTCTTTCAAAGGCCTTTTTGAAATCAACAAAAACAAAGTACAGTGCCTTTTTCTTTCCCATATATTTTTCCTGAAGCTGTTGAACAATGAATATGGCATCAGTGGTCCCCCTGCTTGGCATAAACCCAAACTGCATCTCATCAGTATTCACTCTACTCATACCTTCTAGAACTCTTTCCATTACCTTCATTATCTGATCAAAAAACTTCGTACCTCTATGATTTCCTCTTTCCAGGGCATCACCCTTCCCCTTGTACACAATTGCTGGTGGAATTGTTTTTTCTCAGTCAGAACTGACAGTAATGGTCACTAGAAGAAGAAATGACTCAGCTGCCCTGTAGATTACCTGTGAGGATGTATGAAATAAATTTAGTCAAAGTACATTTCATGTGAAAATCACTGTGAGTATGATTTGTACTTAACCAGGTGAAATATTGGTTGCTTCTGCAATTTCATGGATGGATGTTTGCTTCTCTCCATTATGCTCTTGGACAACCACTCCTAGCCTTATCTTTCATTGATTCACTGCCCTCCCAAAACTGGTCAAATTGCAGTCATTCTCACAGCATCCTCACCATACACTCTTGAAATTTTCCTGTGAGTTACCATTGCAGTCTTGCCCAATTTAAAACAAAGCTTCATGTTTGCAAATGCTGTAACTGTGACATCTTTCTGAGCTTTGAAAAAAAATAATCAGTGTTGAGAGAATGACATGATGTTATTCTTCCCCTTGATATAGTGCACAGGCATGTGGCATCATTTTATTCAGTGATATATGGCAACAAGAAGAGTGGCTGATGTACAGGAAGTAGTGATGTGAATCATTGACTTCTCATTCCAAATTGGAATGATCTTTATCATAACTTTTCTATAACACCTAATAGTATATTACCTCAGTAACATACAAGTACCAAATACCTAATCATCCTGTTAATGTTCCACATTTGTCTCTCAGTGTAGCATTATGCATCCATTTCCTCACCATTCATAATTCAACCAGTTTTTTGTGTCAGTGTACAATACATTGTCATCCTTAAAGACCCATGTTTCACTAAAGTAGAGCATCACTGTTCTAGCACATAAACTGTATAACTACTCTTTCTTGTGGAATGAAATTCCCTGTATGGTCAACAAGGACAGTATTTTTCTATATTTTTTTGTAGCCATTTAGGACTCGTAGTTGAGCTAGCTTCAGCACCACTTCCTTTCAGTTCATGTTGTCTTAGTAGAAAAAGTCATTGACATAACTCCAGGGCTGCATATTACTCTTATCAGTCATTTCCAGCTGTAAATTTATATAGCTTTTTAGCCTGAGCCTGAAATATTTAGAGATCAGTGAAAATATAACTGTTCAGGAATATAATGTAGTTGGTGGGGGCACTCACCATCCACTCACCCAATGTAGTGCTACTGTCAGGTGTCTGCCCTTTCTTCTCCTCCATCCTTCTTTCCTTCCATCTTCTGTCTCTTTCGCTCATTCTTTCTTTGTCCTGCCTGCAGTTGACTTTACACTCCCTCTTCTGTCTTTCTTTCCTTCACTCTTTCCTCTTCCTTCTGCCTGTGGGTGACTCTACACTGAGTGGCAAGCCAAATGGTTTCCTGTACACCAGGAAACCATTTACTACACTGGGTGGTAACCATATAACCAAATTTTGGCACCTGGTGGTTTAGTGGTTAATTACGGCACTCCAGTCGGATTGAGCCGATGAAGGTTTATATCCAAGGGTTGGTTGGGGTTTATTGTTCACGTAACGCCTCTCAGGGATGAGTGAGGTTGGTCGCTCTCATCTTAAATGCCACAACCAACTTGCCTAGCCTTGGCCTCCTACACTTCTCACGGGGCAACGTAGGATTGGATGATAGATTGATGGATGCGTAAAGTGGATCAGATCAGGAAATCAGAGATTTGTAAGAGATACAGAGCAAGGAAATTTAGTGTTCAGAAGGGAGAAGAGAGTATCAGTAGATGGTATTATCACACAGAGAATGGATATAACTAGGACAGTGAAAACTGTGACATGTAAGGCCAAGAAGATGGTTTGACATGGTAAATGAATGTGTGAAAAAGCAAGCTGTGGTACCTGAGAAAGTAAAGAAATTGATAAAGGACAGATTTAGAAAGATGAAGTATATATGGAAGTGCATATGTTGTTTTACTCTTTTCAGAAGAGTGTAAAAATGACAGTCAAAGTGCAGGTAGCTTTTGCCTGTGATGTGGTGCAGAGAATTTTAAAGGCTTCAGTGATGAGTTATTGACATATAGCTCATCTCATTTGGCAGACTATTGATGTTCTCTTACTAGTATGGGAAAGTAGCTTTGTTAAGAAGTGGGAGTGATGGATAAGCTGGGAGGCATATTAGAATGGCCACCGTGGATGAAACCTGTGATTAGGCTGAAAGTCTGTTGCAGTACATAGATAGACAAACTGAACTAGCTGACTAGGTTGATAAGGATGTGTACAGTTGATGTAAAAAGTATCGCACAGAGGGGTCTGGTAGTTTCTAAAATGATCAGTGCATCTTTTGATGTTTCAAGAATCTTAATCTGTTTTCATGTGAATGTGCAGAAAGTAACAATACTTCTTATGAATTAGACAGAAAATGTTACCAATAAATTATACAGCTTTATAAAGCTTGGCTACAGTTGTTAAGTAGGAACAGTGGGTCTTTTGTAATCTGTGGTGTCAGAGTGTTTCACACTGAAAGTGTACCAGTTCTTTATTGATTGACTGTATATGACAACAGTAGTACTTTTTTCAGCTTGCCATCAGAAATACTGTACCCTTTAGGTTTTGTGAACAACATAAGTATGGCATATCCTGTCAAACTGAGCAAAGAAACTAAAATGTCTGGATACTGAGTGACTGGATTTATGGCTTATTTCACAACAGTGCTTTATTCTATTCTGTTTCTTGCCCCTGGATCATATGCTTCCCATTGTAGTAGGAGTTTTAGTTAAAATTATTGTACTGATAATGACATCAAGTTAGAGCCATATTTAACAGAGATGGTATTTTATGTTTCAGGTAAAAATACACATGAAAGTGCATGTGCGGGAGGATTCGTCAGGCGTGGGTGCCCCCTCGGCCCTTGGTCCCGGGGGTGGAGGGGGCAGCAGCCTAGCAGCCTTGTATCCAGATCTTGGGGCACACTATGGAGAACAGCATGGACTAGGTGCCCCCCATAATGACCCACACACAGACTTGGATCAGTCCACAGATAACAATCCTCCGGATAATGACTCTGACAATGAGTGTAGCTCAGAGATAGCTGAGATGGATTATGAGACACGGCTGCAGCAAGAGGGTGGCAGTGGCCGCACTCCCCCAGCCTCCAACCTCTCTGGGGGAACACGTGAGCACAAGACCCCGTCCCCAGAGTCACCTGGCACCCCTGTGAAGACTTCACCACCTGATGACCAGAGCTGCAGTGCCATGTCTCTGAAGGAATCATATCATATAGGTAGCAATATAAAAAAATGATGGCTAATGTGCTGTGATGATAGAGGCTTTAATTAAGTAACTGTTGGTTATGATAATTGTTTTGTTGCCAAGATGCATTTCCAAACCATCAGAAAATTTCTGGCTTCAGTGTTATTTCCTTCAAAGGCATATTGATAGCAGGAATGATATGACAGCCAAGGCTCAACTGGACAGACAGCTTACCTTTTCAACCCCATGTTCATTATAAATTTACTGCAATAATACAGTAGTTGGAATGTTTGCCTAATAGACTTCATATACCCTCTAACCATTGTTATGTCGGTGATCAAGTGAGTAGTACCAGTGTGTGATGAAACATGCACGATGGTCTGTGATCTGTTTGTAGGAGGATTTTTTTTTTTCTACTTAAACTAGGTACTCAATGTGGATTCGTGCGTGCAATATGTAATGACACTGTAACTCTGGGAAGTATGGAGACTTGAGAGGGTAAACTCAGCCCAATGGGTTGTCTTACTCCATTTGGTTTCATTTCATTGTCTCATAATTAGTCTATATATTTTATTTTTGGCAGAAAAATACTGCTCCCAATTTCTGGTAAGCCATATCTTATGTGTTGGACATGCTCATAGAGTCAGAAAGTGCTTCTCACAGATAGTTTTATATTGAGAAGACCAAACTCCCCTAGTTTAGATAACATATTGAAACATGATTTTTTTTTTTTAAATAAATAATCCAGAAGTCTTAAAAATAGAATAAGTTTTCTTTCTCTTAGTCATTAGTAAAGATTTATGTTATGCTTTCTCTTGGTGTGTTGTGGTGTCCATTGGCATTTATGATTAATTGGCACACTCCACTCACAAGATTTTACATGCACTGGATTCAGTGTTCAATACTGTTGCCTCAGGACTGAATCATTTGCAATGAAAGTAACCGTGGTAACACTGCTCATACCTATTACTTCACGTCTGCATCTTAGTTAAAAATACTAATTTATTCTTAATGCATTTAGTCCTGTATATTCCAACACTTGCACTATCACATTACACTTAGTAGATACTCCTACATATACACAATTACCTGTTATTTTACAAAGGGAGTTTGGTTTATCAGTGAGATCTCATTGTAGGGAGGTTAAAAGACTTGAACCCAGTGCCACCTTTTGTTGGTTCTTAAAAGTGATGGTAGTGTAATAGGTAATTATATAATTATTTGCCAAGTTAGGAAGATAATTCTTCACCAAAGATGGTGTAATTTAATGTCTGAACTTTTGCAACATACGATAGGTTCATCTGTTAAACTTTCATTCCCTTCCCTTCTACAAAATCATGTTAGGGGTGAGGCTTAGTTTCTGTTCTTCATTTTTAGATCCGAGTGCTGCTTGATGGACTGGGGCTTGTGGTTTATCTTATGGACAGAAAGGCTCTTTAGGCATGCTTTCTTACAATACATACATTCAAGTTTGCCTTTTATAAGTGGGGGTACAGTGTGTTACCAGAAGAGTGCAACTGCAAACCACAGTACTCCCCCACTGTATTGTGATGCACTACAGAAATCAGCAGTGATACTAATGCTCAATTATGTTTTTGTATTCCAAAACCAAATATTTAGGAAACAAATCTTTTTGTGACAGGTATTTGAGGCTCCCAACTCCCCATTTTATTTCCATTCTGTTTTGGTGTTGTATTACAGCATATTTTTACAGTCACAACAGTTACAATGCACAGTACCATATAGATTATGTACTTGGAGGATTATTTAAACCTCATGCATCACTGTTAGTGTATGTTATCTGCAGGGATTTTAGACAAATTGAATAATTTTTCCGTAAAGCCCACAGAAGCAAAATATTGGTTAAGCTCAGCATTATACAGATTTTATAGATAGTATCATTTCAGCTACTTTATTTTCATCAGTCTGTATCTTATATGTGAATTATTAAATTGCTTTTATTCATGGAGCCACGACACACCACTTTATAAGAAAGTACAGTACTTGCATGTGTTATTTTGGGTAAGGGAAAGCCTTGTAAATTTTGCTGTGGAATTTTTGCTCATTATCATTGTTAACTTATAAGATGAAATTTTGAAAATACAGTATTAATGCATTTTCACTTTCAAAATCTAGGCCTTAAATTTGAACACTTTGTTTAAGAAAGCAAATTTCACATTTATTGATTGTTCAGTGCCAGAGCAAACTGTATGCTTTATATAAGAATATGTCAGTGGGTGCAGCTGCATCACAGTAGGGGAGTGCTGTATCTTGAAGCATTTTAGATCTATTCACATATCAAACCTTGTGAATAAAAGTACATATCATATATATCATATCCAGATCAGCAATTCAAGCATATCATACAAACCTCTATAATTTTCTATGGTCATTAGCATTTGTTGATATGTAAACTTTTTCTAATGTTATACTTCAGAATATAAGGTAAATTTTGTCAGTACTGTACTTCATTGTTTTCATTAGTGACAAATTTTTCTTTTATAAAAGCTAGGAACATAGCTCTGATGTTTTTTGTCGCATGTCATTGCTATTATCTTGTAGTAAGCAGTAGGACTTTCACAGTCAATTAAAGTTCAAACTTACTCATTAAATTCCAGTAAGCTGTAGAGAAGTCCCACATGAGGACCAAGACTTGTGACATGTAGCAGAAAATGCTTTAATCTTTCCAACCATGATCACTTGGATTATTATGAACACTAGGCAGTGCATTACTTGAGATATTTCAGTTCTCAGATAGAATGAATATCTCCCAGACAAAGTAACCAAGACTCAATATCTGTGTTTGTGTCCTGAGGTGTTGGTATACTGTACTGGTATTGTCATACTGTACTAGTGTTAGCATACTGTACGGGTGTTGGCATACTGTACTAGCGTTGGCATACTACGCTATGTTGGTACAGAGTACCACTGTTGGAATATTATACAGGAAGTGGTGTGTTGATCCTGAGTGTAGAGCCTCACCCCTTGAGTTCTGTCTGCCAACCTCTCCAAAATACTGAAGGTGTTATTCAAACCATGTACCTTTGGTCACATTCCTTCCCAAGGCTGTGGATCTTTGATACAGTAAACGTAGTGCATCTTCTATCTTGCTAATAGTTCTTTAGTTTCCGCTATTTGTTGTCACCTGCAGGTATGCATTGTTGCTGTGTGAACTATATTCTGTGTTACTATATATTGGTATCGAGATGATACTCTGCATTTCACGATATAGTGGTTGTAACAAGTTTTTTATTTAGTACCATGTTCTGGTAATTCTCATGCAACCCTTTTGGTTCAGAGTTTCCTTAAATCATTATTATTTCCAGTTAGATTTCATCATTTTCAGCCATGAACAAATGAATTACAGTATATATTAAATTGCATTTAATGTTGTCTAAGTGACCACACCGGACAGAAGATTTTGATGCAACACATACTAATCCCTCAACCACAGGAAATCAGTTATTGTTGTGAGACTGATTCAGCTACTCTGCTGGCTGGCAGAATTCCTCTGCTTAAACAAGAATGTGTCCCCTAAACATAGAATGAAACAGTGTTATCTAATAGGTGATGATTTTACTGAATTGCCTTTTATTCTTTGCCAGTAAAGAGACTGGATTGGCTTAATTCAACAAAACAGTGGATCTTTTGCTCTTACCAGAATGTACAGCAGTACTAAGTATAATGTACCATTTACAATTATTTTTGGTTATGATTAATAACATGCATCACGGACTACATCTATCAATTTACATGGCACTGCAGTGCTGTCACACTACACTGTCAGTTTCCCTTACTGCTTAATTGTGTTGATGTTGGTAGAAATATAATAGAACATTTATTGTGTCAGCATGCCTTACATTCACTGACAAATAGGTTATTCCTGAGAATTCAGCAAAACAAAAGAATTTAATACCATCTCTGCTACCCTTAACTCAACCATGTGCATTTTATTCATAACTGAAAATAAATATA
>JAGKTI010000263.1:97442-155223 GCA_018397915.1 Birgus latro
TGTAATAACTGAAATGAAACTGAATAAATTAATCACTGTTCTGGCCGAGATTCGAACTCAGGCCCCCGCGCTTGAATCGCGCGCACGTTAACCACTGAGCCAAAGAGAGGATCCCCACTTTGCCTCTGGGCAACGCGGGCTTTTATACACCCCATTACATCACTCTTTTCTCCCCCTGGTGATTAATTTGGTCAGTTTCTCTCTCCCACATGGTAGCGTAGCATTGGAGGCCACCACCGGGATGTAAGGCTGTCAACACGACATATGACCCTCATAGCCCTTACCTCACATCCCACACCGCTGCCGACCAATGTAATAACTGAAATGAAACTGAATAAATTAATCACTGTTCTGGCCGAGATTCGAACTCAGGCCCCTGCGCTTGAATCGCGCGCACGTTAACCACTGAGCCAAAGAGAGGATCCCCTCTTTGCCTCTGGGCAACGCGGGCTTTTATACACCCCATTACAGTATATTGCAGTAGAGCTGTCAACTCAAGGTATCCATAAATTTATTCATTATTCTGCTATTTCATTTTTGTCAGATTCATCCTTAAGTATGTTCTGTTAACTGTATTTTTTGTTACTGTTGTCTGTTTTTACATGCAAATTTTCTTTTATCATCTTATATTATTAAATTATATTTTTTAAGGATTGTACTGTATGTAAATTCATTAAATCATCAGTAAAAATATAGTTTTTCCATTATTCTTAGTTTGTACTAATTTTTTTTCTTTATTTATTTTTAATATTCAGTTATATAATTCCTCATTTTAGTGAATGCCAAATCAGGATTCTGTTCACTCATCCAAAAATCATTTCTCTCATGTAGCTTTCCAGTGATTTGTTATTCAAATATTGTCTTCACTCCATCATCTCACACTGTGTGTTCATTGGCCCCATTTTGCTGAAATGTTTCCAGCAATGACAGCAGTAGGGTTGGCAGGCAGACTCTGCTATGTTGATATTGGTCTGGGCTGTGATTAAGTGTATGCAAGTGCTGGAGAAGGTTAGCTAGGTCAAATGATGTGACAAAGTATGTCTGGTGGGCAGGATTCTCGGAGGAGACAGAACTGCTTCACTCACCATGTATACGATTGGAACCCCCTCGGCAGGGACCACAGGGCTTCCTCGCAGGGCTTCAGTAACAATGACTGTGTGGCCGGGGAGGCAGACAACTATCAATGGCTCAATCTAACCATGTTGCAGATGTGCAAACTTGTAATTACTCTTAGTGTACAATATTAAGTGCAAAAATTTATTTAGCCTGTTGTATGAGCTTTAATGCTACCAATCCTCATAAATGTAATTATTATTTAAGTTTACTGGAAGTCCTGTGTTAGATCAAGGCTGACAGCACAAGCTGTGTAAAGATTCACCTTTCTAACTTTTGTGGTTTTACATAATGTTGATATTTGCATTGCTTGTAGTGTGAGCACATGTTTGTGTTGGTCGGGCGGCAGGTGGGAGCCTGCGTGGTCCAGCAGCCTGGCTCTGCCCCGGGGGTCCCAATACCCGCCTTCTGGCTACAGGGTCAGGGCTAGTTTTACCTGTATAAATATCAAGACATTGTTAGCTTATATGCTGTTAATGTTGACCTTGATGTAAAACCTATGTTATTTGTACCATTTATCTGTGTAAATTATTGTTATTACAAGTAGGTGGCTGTACTAAGATGTGATATGCCATTGGCATAAGGGCAAACTTTGCTCACAACTGTAGCTTCCAGCTGCACAATAAGTATGAATTAGATGGCAAGATTAGATGATGCACAAAGCAGTGTTAAGACTGAAGTTTGTTAGCCAAAGGTTAGGCATGCATGCCTATTATTAGGGAGCTTTGACCTCTTATCACAGGGTTATGATCACCGGAGTTAGTTAACAATGAGACTTCTTATTAAATATAATGCGCATTTGAGCAACCTGCCCATTTATACAAAGAAATATTAGTCTTGATATTATAACATATGGTATAGTTTGCCACTGCACTGGCAGTGACTAATTTTAGTTTTTGTATTCTTTTACTTTTCATGTACAGTGTTTTTTTTTCCATGTCTCATTTGGTTCTTGACTCAAATATGTTTTTGTATAGGAGATGAACAACGAAAGGTGAGCTTATCGTGTAGCTGGCAGCTGTGCTCTTAGCTGTGGCGCTGAGACAGCTACAATTTGTTCAGTTCTGCTTCAACGAGTTGGTATCCTAACCAGGCAGCACTGCCGGTTATTTCATGGCTGCCCACACAAGACTCAGCCTGGCAGGTGCAGTATCAGCCATGCGCCACTTATGATTGCTCACCAGTTTATTCATCATTCATATAGTGTACTAACTGGTGACTGACTTACCTGAAGATTTTCTATGTCACATGTAACAAAATTCAAGTCCTTACACTAATTAAAGCCAGTTTTGCATTCATCTTCATTCATAGACAACTTAAGCGTAAATGTAATTAAATATATTTCCCAAGTAGGTGATAGTACTGTACTGTACCAGTGTTACATATTTTTTCACAATGATTTCACTAGATTGAAAGGATAACCTGTCCTTGATATTTTTTTAGCCAATTCAGCGATTATAACATTCTTATAGGACCTTCATGTGTGGGCAGCCTGGGCTCATTTTTAATAGTGTTTCCACAACATATCAGATATGATCCCTCCTTTTTAAACTGCCATCATTTGTAGTTGTTACTCTATGATCCGTTTTCCTTGTAGGTGATAGACAGGGAGGACGAGCCACGGGCGGGCCGCTTGTCACCACAGTGCTAGGCAGAGCTGGTGGTTTGGGAGATCAGGAACTATTATTCTACTTCTCCTATTAAAAAAAAAAAAAAAAAGTATGGGATGCCAAGGAACAATAGCTAATGTGAAAATGGTATGCTAATATTTTCAATTGGATGTGAATATTTCAGTGGAGTCGGAACAAAGTCAAAGGGCCATATCATCAAGATCATCCCTTAAGATTCCCATGTTAGTAGCATCACAGCATGCTTATGACCAGTGCTTTGAAGTGCTGCTTTTTAATGTGCTGCTGCTGCTGCTACTGCTGTATGATGAAGGAACAGGTAATGGGAGTAAATGGATGAGGCCTGTGATTATTACTGAACAATTCACATATTAGTATTTTTTCTAGTCATTGACAAATTGGATCACTATTTATATTATGGATTTCATTCCAAAAAGGAAATTTGTAATTGAGGATAATTTATTTTATATATGGTGTAGCCATGTAAATTGATCATTCTTATTTTTGAACATATACTTGTGGCCAGGGGTCCCCTGCAGTTACTGGCATTGTGATATGTGATGTTGACCTTGTGTCAGAGCAAAGAAATCCATGCATATCTCACAAATTGTAGCCACCCTAGGCTACACTAAATGCTGTAGGAGTTAGCGTATGACTTTTTGACAGTGATGGCTTATTAGTAATTGACAAATTACACCTGGTAGTATTTAAATAATTTTATACAGTACAATATTGATGAATTATGAGTACCAGTATAGAGTACAGTATTTAACTCTGTAGTTTGTAAAGACTGTCCACACATTCAGTAAGTTACCATATATGACAACAAATTTTGTAACTAACTTCAGTGTAATTTAATGAGTAACTAAAAGGAATATTACTGCTCTGATTTCAGTATAATGTAAAGATGTAAGTGATAAAGCCTTAGATGGTTGCAAAATACAGAATACATTAACTGAAAATTTTAGGGAACAGTGTTTTATACCATGATACTGTCACTTCATTTTTGATATCATACAAGCATATCAGTGGTCAGTTGGATGCCTTTTTAAAACACTTAATGTATAGGTTGGTAGACTTCAGTTAAGGACAAATATCTGAGCAATAGTGTACAGGGTAGAGTGCAGGGGACCCCATTGTGCTTGACTTGCCTGTGATAGAATGTGAATGGTAAAGGGCATCCCTCTGTAGTAGTGCTATCAGCAGTGGACTCCAAGACGGCGGTCTCTAAACGTACCCCCCCCCTCCCACCCCACTGCTGCCACCACCTGCAGATAAAATCAAAACTTCACAGTTTATTGGGATGCTCTTATAGAGTGTTCATGGCTCTGCTGGTATTCTGAAAGCCAGTGGCAAATGGAGAATTAATTTAATTGACTTGTGATGTGTATTTACGAAGATCTAGTTTTAGTCAGTTGAGTGATTAAAGGAATGGACTTTTTTGATGTCCCTTTTTCACCAAAGGCCCTTCATTATTTCTGCAGTGTTTGTACCTGGAAAGTATCAAGTATTGTGCATGTGTGTTCCTTTTATTACCTGTTTGGAGGCCAGTGAGACTGGCTTTGGTACCTGCATGATGTAAGAGTGTTGGAGGGTTGTACATGCTACGTGCCCTTCACAAGTATACAGATTGTAATACATTTGCTGTTGATGTTGCATTGCATTGTGACATGCAATGATGGTGACAATGATATAGAAATGATAGGCACATATCATACTGTGTACATTAGATCTTTTCAAATTGTTAATCATAAACCTTTTGAGTACCAGTGACTCAGTAAATATAGAGCCTCTGGTGTATTCTCTGTGGTAACTTGACCCCAGCCAACTAATCTGTCCGTACGAGGTTGTCTAGGCAGATATTGTGGACATAATGTCCCTCACTTTGACTGGTGTACTATCCAGATAAGTCATGTATACTGTAATTACTAGAATCCTTCACTATGTGATATTAAAGCACAAGTTATTCCACATAACTTATGACTCATTTGCTTTAAAACATGTGATAAGTGTTAATATGGAACTCAAGTTATATAGCCAAATTATTAAATTTTAGGTGTTATGGAGATCATGTCACTATAATGAATTAAGTTGCACCATCAGAACTGAGGGTAATGTCCACATGAACAATTATAATTTTCTGGTTCTGCTGTATGAGAACCTCGTGCGTCCTGACAAGGTCTCGCTCGTGCCCTAACTGTATCTTGTGCCAAAGAGACCTGGGGCCCATGGCTCAGCAGCTGCCCAGCTGTCAAGTGATGCACTCAGCCAGAGGGCACCTCGTAACCCTCACTCCCAAAGTATACTTAACTATGGAGAAATAGAACCGTCCTTTTGGCAATAACTACCCCACTGAAGGATGTGCTCCCAAGGTGGCTGGCCCGGGCAGGGAGGAGGGAAGGTGTGGTGATGCCCTCAGCTAGGGTGAGGGACTCACCTATAGTGGTACAGAAGCTCAACTGTTCTTTTATACATCATTGTCACAAAAACTTTTTACTGTGGCTAATAACAAGAGCATAAAATTCTAGAGCTGTGTAAAGTGATCATTTATGCTTGTGGTGTGAGCATGCCACTGCGTCCCTCGCCCGGCCACTGGAGGAGGTGAAGCGCCAGGCCCAGGCGAGACCACTCTCACTCAACATTTTCTCTCTCGTAACAGTCTCTCATTTTTAGTACGAGATCAGTGCAATAATTATAACTAGATTACCATACATTTGATTTACCATAATCATGAATTACTGGGCCTGGGGGTGGATGCCACCATTTACATGTTATAGGCCTCTGCTTGCAACATTTATCCATAGTTGTTTTATTTCACTTTTATATTTGTAGTGTACCTGCTAGACAGCACAATTCTTGTACAGAGTTTTGCGCATCCCCCAGCCAGGCCCCTTGGCCATACAATTCAATACCGCTTCCGTTGACTTCCACAGTGCAGTAACCTGTAGCCAACTGATCCCCTGCCACCCTCTGGACCTCCACTGCTTCCTGTAGTAGTAAGCAGTCCTCATTGATTAACTGCTTAGTGGAGGAGAGATTTAGTAGTTCACTGTATGTACACTAACTTCCTTCACTCTACAACAGGAAGCCACTTCAGTACCACTCTCATTCCCTCAGTTGGTGCAGGTGATGGCAGGTGGCTGCTGGCTCAGTGCTGGGGTCGGACTGCTACCAATCCACATGCCCATACACACCCGCAGTTGCTGTTATTGTTCAGGTTCCCAAGGCTTGGTTCACATCCTTACTCTGTTGGTTAGGTTCAGCCTATCATATCACGTTTGTAGTCCATTTATCTCAATAAACAACGAAAATGATCAGTGGTTTATATAATACCTATAAAATTTATTATTACAGATTACCTTAATGTACAGCATTCTACTGCATTTCATTTACAGTACTGTGCCAAGTTTCAGTTTCCTTTTAGGAGTAATTAACATAGTGTTCCCTAGGAAGATTTTGAAAAAGAAAAAAAAGTTTGAGGGAAATCGTCATTTGCAAATCCAAGAAAAAGTTTTCTCCATAGAGAGGATCTAAAATCTCTCTTTATCTTCTAATTATTTTCTGCCACGTCATCCCAACTCCTTGCTATACCTTCAAATCATAACATACTACCTTATAATCCGCTATCTGACACTCGGATTTCATTCCTTCACACACTTGGGCTCTTACACCTAAATAGGGGAAATATGGGTTTTGAAATGCAGAATACCAAAGTGCCCCACGAACCTTACCTGACCGAGACACCCACCCCGGGAGGAGACACCCAAGGGGCAGAAATAGTCAGCACGGGCTCCGTGCACTTTGGGCGCACCTGCGTCTTTCCCGCACGCCCCTCCCATGCTCAGGTAACTCGCCACCGAGTTATCAGACATGGCAGACTACATCTCTGCCGGACCAGCCCTCGCCAGGTTCAGGGTGGGGCTATTTCTATAGTCCCAGATAGCCAGCAGGAGACGGCCACTAGCCGCTCAGAAGCTGCTTCCCTCCCTCAATCACACCGGGTGACGGCCACAAGCCACTCCCGATACAACCCTAAAAGAAAAGGGGAATAGGTAATGGCCACAAGCCGCACCTTGGAGACGGCCACAAGCCGCTTCCACTAAAACCCCCAAAAGAAGGGGAACAGGTGACGGCCACAAGCCACACCCCTGGAGCAGCGACGGCCACAAGCCACACCCCTGGAGCAGCGACGGCCACAAGCCACACCCCTGGAGCAGCGACGTCCACAAGCCGCACCTGGAGGAGGGTGACGGCCACAAGCTGCACACCTGCGGGCCCTCCAGGAAGAAGGACACCGATGACGGCCACAAGCCGCACCTGCACCCCCAGGATGGCCACCAGCTGCACTCGGGGTGTAGTCCTCGCAGGGCACGGCATCCTTGAGCGGGTGACGGCCACAAGCCACACTACGTCCACCGGTAGCCAGGGGCATGAGCCCTCAGTGACAGCCACAAGCCACTCCGCCTTTCGTGCCTTACGGGACTCGGCGACAGCCACAAGCTCCCAGTAAACGCGCAGGTCTCAGGCAGCGTAGTCCGGACTCTGGCTGGAGGGTCGCGTGTGGGGTGGCCCTCTACTGCCGGGGGCCGTCGGGGTGTGGGGGCCATTGGGACTGGGGCCGAAGAGGCCTAAGAGGCACGCTGCTTGGCGCCTACCCTTGGCCATAGGACTGGGCTGGTCCGGGCCTGGGGTCACCCAGGGGGCAGCCCTCGAAGTCCTGGGGCTGCGGTCTCGTCAGGAGGGGAAGGCCATCAGGGGTCATCAGTGGCTGCGGTCTCGTCAGGAGGGGAAAGCTATCAGGGGTCATCTGCGGCCTCTCGCCCTGTAGGAGTCCGTCAGCTTCCAAGGGCGTCGGGGGCTGGGCTGCAAGGACAGGATACCCAGGCTCTCTACTGGTCCACTCCAAACACTTTCCGTCAATAGGTTTGCTGGGGAGCAGTCTCCGTCCGTCTTGGAGGAGGGGGAGCCGGAAAGGCATCTCGCTCAGCCTCTGGTGGGGCGGGCCAAGCCAGAGACAATGCCCTCGCAGGGAGCCTTCAGGCCAGTGGAGGAGGGAGGGCCAGTGGCCTCTCCCTTGACTTGTCAGGTCCAAGGGGCGCCACAAGAACTCCACACCAGGGCAGAGGGGAGAGGTCCGGAGGACTCTCCTCTCACCTGGCAAGTCCGGAGGACTCTACCCAGGCTCCCTTCTGAGCGAGTGGGTGAAGGAGGTCTGGAGGACTCTCCCTCAGTCAAACACGTCCAGAGGACTCTGTTGGTGGACCACTCATCCCTGGGACAGCAGGAGGAGGAAGTCCGACAGACTTCTGGGCTCACGCACAAGGTTCGGTGGACTCTACCGCTCTCCTGCTGCTGAGGGAAAGTTGCAGCTGGGGGACGACCGGTGGTCTCTCCCCCTGTAGGTCCAGTGGACTCTACGTCAGCTCCACTACCATCCTCAGGAGTACAGGCGAGGGCCGTATGACAGATGTGCCGAGACACCTGCTCCCTATGGCGGATAGTGTAAGAAAGAGGTCCAGCGGACTCTTCTCCTACAGTAGGGCTGGTTGCCTCTACTGCGCCGCTGCTCCCTTCGGGTATAGTAGGTCTATGAGGGCTGGTTGCCTCTCTCCCTGCTTTCACTTCAGGCCCGGTGGACTCTGTAGCCGAGGGCCTACCTGGGACTGCTTGAGGGTCAGTCCCACCCCAGGTCTGGTGAGCGCCGTTCCGGTCGGAGGGTAATGCACCGAGTCGATGCACTTCCCGGGGGTCTGGTTGAGAGTAAGAGGGGCATCGGGCCACAGGTGATGTAGGGCAGTGTGGCTCTGAGCAACTGTGCTCCCATCCATGGTTCCCTCCTAGGGCTGGTGTCACCTCCCCATGTCTTTCCTCTGGGGTGGTGGTGTCGGGGTCACTCCACCGGTTGGACATTTCACTTTACAATTTCACTTCATTGTTCTCACAAGCACTAGAGCTATACGAACTCTGTTAACTGCTATTACATTCAATGTTTGACAACACTTCACTGTTCTTACACTTAATGCTTGACAACACTTCACTGTTATTACACTTCACTGTTTTCACAAGTACCAGAATTATACAAATTGCACTGACACTGCACCACACTCAAACTGAACTGAACTGGAATGCGTGAATCGGGAGAAAAGGCTGCAGATGACACCAACACCCCAAGCCCTCAAAGGACAACTGGGGGTGCACAGCTGACAGAATGGCTCCGGGCAGGAACGGATCACCTGTGTCACTCCCCGGCACCCCTCTTGCTCCCAGCCGATGCTACGCCAAGGTAGCAGTAACAAGCACCTAGTCACTGGGAAAAATTCCAGTCGGCAGGTCAAGGGTGGAGTTGTCCTAGCAACTCCATGCAACGCCACGGTACAGGCCACAGTCCGTACCGGACAAGGGATAGAACAGGCCATCGTCCGTTCTCCAGTTGCCTACCCTCTGTAAGGCCGTGACACAGGCCATAAGCTGTGTCGGGTTGAGGCTGAGTCAGCCATCGTCTGCTCCTCCCCTGCAGTCTCCCCCCACAGTAGCGCCGCGGACAGGCCATAAGCTGTGCTAGGTACGAGGCAGGACAGGCCATTGTCCATCCCTCAGCTACTTCCTCTCGCAGCACCGCGACACAGGCCATAAGCCATGTTGGGCACAAGGCAGGACAGGCCATCGTCCGTCCCTCCGCTGCTGTCTCCTGTAGGACCACGACACAGGCCATAAGCCATGTCGGGCAAGAGGCTGAGCAGGCCATCGTCCGCTCCTCCCCTACAGGAGACTCCCTTTCCCCTCGAGGAGGCAGGGTAGAGCGAGCCCCGGCTCGTTTTCCCTGTGATCCGACAGGGCAGAGGTACTGTCATGCAGGCCATCATCTGCATGGGGGAGACAGAGCAGGCCATCATCCGCTCCTCAGCCTCTGCTCCCAGGGCATCTCCCGACGAGGAAGTCCCTTTCCTGGCCCACCCTGTTTCCTGCGGCTGGGCGGGACGTACTCCCTCTCCTCCAGGAGGTGAGTCCGGGGGAGACTCCCTCTCAGAGCCATGGCAGGCCCTATCCAGGGCCTTGGCTCCCTCCAGCCCTCCCTACACGGGCAGCAGCAGCCGAAGCAGAGGTCCCACCAGCTGAGCCGCCGGCGCTGAGTCCTGCCGGTGATGCCACCAGCCCGAGGTTGTCGTGAGGTGATCCTGACAGCGACTCTGCCCTCCCGCAGTTGCCGCGGTACTCCTGTTCCTCCGGCGGCCCCAGGTTCCAGCATACTGGGCCCCCAGACTCCCCGGGACCTACCCAGGACTCCAGGCTGTGACCTGCCTGACGGTGGGGCTCAGCACGGCACTCCCCGGAGCCGGCGCCAGGCCCGCCTACTCTCCCTCTTCGGCCCTAGCCCCGAGCCCCACACTCATACACGGGGCTCCCAGAAGGGCGAGCCTCACTTCACTCCAACAGCCAGAGGTACCGGGAGTCAGCCCACCAAGTATAGTGAAAAGGGCCGTAATAGTGCACGACTCCTAGACCAGTGCAACTCACCAGGCCATAATTGTGACGCGTAGTGACGTGAATGTGACGTGCAGTGTATCTCTCATCAGTGTAATGGCTCAGTCAATATCCCAGAGTGCCTCAGTATGTAAGACTGGACGAGCCTAAGTGATACTCAGTGAAGGTGTATAATGTACAGAGCACAGCGCGGTCCCTTGACTGCAACAAGTAACGTTTCCCTCCCCTAGTGTTGTTAAAGAATAATATGCTCTCGTGGAAACTGAATTATTATAAAGAAGCAGTGCCACCCCTTGCATTAAATATATTTCCCCTCCCCAGTGATTGGCACTTCCGCAAGATAAACCTACGTGTATCTAGTTCACTTACGAGTGTTTCTCTAGTGCGCAGAAATACTTCAGTCCCCCTCCCCCTCTCTTTGTGTTACATCGCGACTGTCTGTCCGTGATATACCTCCGCGAGTGATACATATATGTCCATGTAACTAGCGTATCAGTGCCGTCCAGTGCTAGTATTATTATCTCCTGTGTTAAAGATATCAGTGTAACAGACGTGCCATGAATACTGTGTTCATACTACCATACATTCCCACGGCAGGTAGAGAGTCAGTTTATTTCTGTGTAAAACTTGTCACAAGCCAATCACTGGCTAACCCAGTACCTATGTAATGGTCAATGTCATCTTTGTCTCTGGGAATATACTTTGAATATATGATTGTTAGTGGTTACTGCTGTGTTTTTGTGTCCTGTCCTCTCCCTGATATACCGACCCGGTCTTGAAAAAGAACCCGCTGTAAGTCTGCATATTTGGGGAGCGAGAAGTAGGCTGATAGTATTAAACAACCTCTTCCCCTTCTCGCGAAGCATCTTTGTGAAAAGGCCCTTCCCAGTTTGGTACCTTTAAACCCCGACCGAGCAGCCTCTTCCCAGAAGGAGACTACGGAAGGGTTGGTATGCTGCGGAGGCGCTCTCTGGGAGAGAAATCGTAAGATTGGTACGTCGGAGGAACGCAAGTTTACAGTAATTTGTTTTATGTTTACTCTCATGTGATATATTGCGAAAATAATATGCTAAATCTGATTAAAAAAACGTCTGGGTACGAGGCAGGATCGGCCACAGTCCGTCCTTCAGACCTCTGCTACTAGTGTAGCGTTCCCCCCAGAGTGGTGCCACAGTATCGGCCATAAGCTGTACTGGGTACGGGGCAGAACCGGCCACAGTCCGTTCCCCAGTTGCATCCTCGCCACATGGCTGCGTCACGGACGCGTGTCAGCCGGGCAGGACAGGCCATAAGTCGTCCGACTCCTGTAGGCATACTCCCCAGAGTGGCACCACAGTATCGGCCATAAGCCGTACTGGGTACAAGGCAGGATCGGCCACAGTCCGTCCCTCAGACCTCTGCTACTAGTGTAGCGTTCCCCCCAGAGTGGCGCCACAGTATCGGCCATAAGCCGTACTGGGTACGAGGCAGGATCGGCCACAGTCTGTCCCTCAGACCTCTGCTACTAGTGTTGTCAGCTCACCGGTACGGGCCATTAGCCGTACCAGAGCTACCACCTCCTGTGCCCCTCCGACGTCGGCCATAAGTCATGTCGGGCCAGAGGTAGGGCAGGCCATTAACCGCATTGAAGCTGTTGTCCTCTGGGCCACCCAGACGTCGGCCATAAGTCACGTCAGGCCAGAGGCAGAGCAGGCCACTAGCCGCCTTGAAGCTGATGTCCCCTGTGCTACCACAACGTTGGCCATTAGTCACGTCGGGCCAGGTGTATAGCAGGCCACAGTCCGCTTCTCTTCTACAGGAGGACCTGCAGCTAGAGAGGACCCTTCACCCAAGCCGTGGCAAGGCCTCACACGAGGTCTTGGTTCCCTGCAACTCCACCAGGGTGAACAGTGGCCGAAGCAGTCCCCGCAGACCCCGCAGCCAACGACGGGCCCTGTCCACTACTCCCCCGTCCCGAGGTTCCCGTGAGACGACCCTGTCGGCGACGCCGCCCTCTAGCAGTTGCCACAGTCCAGCCGCCCCGGGTTCCAGTGCCCTGGGTCCTCAGTTGCCCCGAACACCAGGGCGTGACTCACCTGTGGGCGAGGCCTCCCTGAGTCTCTCCCAGACCCGACGACAGGCCCGTCTTCTGGCTCTCTTCAGGCCAAGCCCCTAGCCCCACGACTACGTGTGGGGCTCTGTCCAGGGGCGTGCCACTCTGCCCTTCCTCCGGATGGAGGAATCAACCTAGGGCCCACCAGTGGTAACAAAGTGAGTGGACTTTACATATGTGTGTGCTCTTTCGACCCAGATATTTGTGTGCATTAACGTATACCTTACGAGTGATCCCCTACAGTGTATTCTCGAGTTAAGTGACCAGGAACCCAGAGTATAAGGCTGGACGAGCCTAATAGCTAAACGTGGCCTGACCTATATCCCGGGTAGAGTCCCGCGTCTCGAACTGTCTTTGTGACCAGCAGAACATTAATATTGTGTCGGTTGTGCCATTCCCTTGTTATTGACACTCCCTCCCCAACCCACAGGCACGCGAGTGAAACACCTCAGTGACCATGTGGCGAGGATGCAACTGAGGAACGGACTGTGGCCGGTTCTGCCCCGTACCGGTATAACTGTGGCCGATACCGCGGCGTTGCATGGAGTTGTAAACTCCATCCCTTACCTGGTGAGTGGAGTTCCGGCCGGAGACTAGGTGCCGGCAACTGCTACCTTTCCGGGTCAACACCTGGGCGCAAGAGGGGCGCCGGGAAGTGATACAGGTGCGCCGTTCCTGTTCCCAGCCGTTTTGTGTCAGCGGTGGTCCCTCGGTGGTACTGGGGGGGTTGGGGGTGCTGGTGTCGTCTGCTCCGGCCGTCATGTTGTCTGTGGCTCCAACCCCTGACTCCTGTATTTCAATTACGGTAGCTAGAATTTAACTGTTTGGTGGTTCAGTTAGGTTAGAAATAGGGTAGATCAGGTCAGGCTATCTAACAGACTTGTACACCATTCCACTTTTCATTACTGCTTTCAGAAAGGTAAGCACGGTTAGGATTACAGCTGCTAGAATTTAGCTGTTTTGTTTGAAGATTTAGTTAGGAAATAGGTTAGGTTAGGTCAGGTCAGTTTAGGTTAGGTTTGGTTAATACTGCTACAGTTCAACTCAAACCGCTAGAATCTAGTGGTTATGTTTGCTTTTCATTTATGTTACAAATTGGTTAGATTATTTAGGTTAAGTTATAGCTACCGTAAAAAGGAAGTGATTGGGATGATGGCAGCTAGAATTTAGCGGCGATGGCAGTAATCTAACTACGGCCTTAAATTATACCACGTGCTCGCCTTTCTAAAGACAGTAATGAAAAGTGAAAGTCTCTTGGAAACAAGCGGTGAAGTTGCCTGGATCACCACAGTATGAGACCCAGGTAACTTAGGAATGGTAGAAGTTAACGACTGTCTGTGTGCACGTAGAAGTAGTTTGATAATAAACGTGTAACACCAGTCTCCTAAAAAATCTATAAATAAAGATAATATCACACGAAAGAAAACATTTTTAAAAATTACAAATGCATTTCGTGATTGTTAAGGTACTAACTAGTTACATGAATATGGTATCAGTATAAATAAAAGATACGACGATATTTGGGAAGAGGCTAGGGTTGCCACCTCCAGCTCAAGGAAATAAAGAACATTCCACCATTGTGGTTGGGAGGGGGGGGGGTTACATGTGAAAGGAAGCAAATATACTGTATATACTGTATATGTTAACGTTACCAGCAATTTCCTTAAACCCAATTTTGGTATAATTTTCATTTATAAAGTAAAAATGCAAGTAGCAATAAATGCTAGTGGCAGAGGAACTAGCCTTTTTTGTTTTTATACTGTTCAACAAGGGACTCAAGAGGCTTTCTCCAAAATTTCAAGGCAGACTGAGTCAACTCAGCAGTTGACCCACGGTATGTAGACTGTGACTCCCTGATTCCCTAGTCAACTCAGCAGTTGACCCACCGCATGTAGACTGTGACTCACTGATTCCCTTCTCCCGCGCCGCTACCTGCTACTCCACTAGCAAGTAACAAGGTTTCCAGGTACTTGAAGTATATGGTAGATATTTCACAGTAATTTTCACTAGATGACATCAATTTTCAGTAGACTATCAAATCAATATATGTTAATGTAGAAAAATGACGGATTATGATGCTGGTGAATTCAGATGAGAAAAATAAACAACAATAGGCGTTCCGTATAGGTTCAATACGGAACGCAACAATTTACTCTCAAATACGGAACGATTCCGTTTTTTAAGGAACAGGTGGCAACCATAGAAGAGGCGGGTGATGCTCCTGCTTCATATTCCAGTACTTTTAAGTTTTTAACCCCGAGAGACCTCTTCGCGCGCCGTACGAGGAACCTCTTCGCTTTAAAACTTCGGCTGGAGCGACGAAGAGCTTTTTCGTGGGAAGAGGTAGGTATCTCTGGGTATTATTTTCTCTGGGTATTATTTTACAAGTGGACAATACGCTGTTCAGGAATATTAGCACCATTAACGTATAGTATGTTCCCCAAGGATCATAAGGAACCCCCATTACCTCATTCGGAAATTAGTTTTATTTTACTCCTGAAGGTTAGGTTAGGTTAGGTTATCTTCAAGAGTAAAATAAGTTTAATTTCCGACAAAAATGCCATAGAAGAAAAGTGTCTTAGAATTGTCCAAAATACCGAAAAACGGATCAAAACATCATAATTCCCGATTGTCCAGAAGTAAAAATTTACCGGTATCTGTTGCCTGTGTCTTCGACTGTAAAAGTTAAAATATGTGCCATCGTAGTTAAATGAATCTTGAAAAATTCATTTATCATTTCTTTCATTTCATTAATTCATTTTCTCAGTAACATCACCATAATATCATATCCCATCTTTTCGGTTTCCAGCCTCCCTTTCTACATGCAAAGTCTTAGCCTACGTAAACCTTCTCCACCACCCTAGAATTCCAAACCATATCCCACACAACCGAACTCCATGTCTACTCATCCACCTTCTCGTTATTTGTCTTTATTTCTCAGCTACCACGTGCAGCACAGTCAGGGACAGAAGTTCATCTAATATTTTACTTTCTCTCACTTTTCTCTGGTAGCTATTCTTAGGTAAGGGAGACTTGGTATGTTTCTCTGTCCATACATAATTCTTTTCGATACGATGTGTACTGTTGATATCCCTAACACTGCACTTACTTTCTTGAACCTCAACCTAATCCATATCACAATTTTTATACTAGTGTATAAACAAATCTATGTAGGCCTGCAGTGGGCAATGGATATACGAGATACGCACAGGCTGGACATTCACATTTGACTAAATAAGTACGGAATGGGTACGGAAAAGGTACGGAAAAAATAACGTAATATCGTACCGTACCGTACTTAAAAAGAAATATTGTACCGTAATTCCGTACCGTACTTACAGGTGAAAAAATACCATACCGCACTGCCACCCTTGCCCCTAGGCAAGAAAGGGTCCCCTGGGGCCCTGTTAGGGAAATCTCCTCAACCTTACTTAAGTAAACCTCATACTGAACAACAATAAATTGTATAATATAACCAAATATATTACCTAAACATAAACTCAATCATCATTAAAGGAATTCGATAACTTCATCATTATGTAAGTAATGAAAGAACACACAATGTAATAGACTATTTCATAGAAAATTAAATAGCTACCCCCGTCCTTACGTTCTAGATGGTTTTCTTTAGTTACCATAATCTTGTTTTTACAAAGTCGAATGCTGTATTTCGGTATCTCTTTGATACTTTGGATAATTGGTCACCCGAATGAATCTTTGATAACACAATGGTTTTATTTCTGGTTAATTTCTTATATAAGAGACTCACAAGACAATCGATTATTATTATTATTGTAATTCTATGCCTTTCGAATGCTAGAGAGCGAAGAAGACGGTAATTTATTTCTTTGTTTATAGCATGTTATACAACTCTTAGGAATTTGTTTTTGCATTTTTTTTTTTTTTTTTCCTGCAGCCTCCATAAGAATCCACAATTACATTTCTAGGTATTGGGGAATTGCAGCAGCCATCAATTCAACCAATTCATTTGGCTAAGAGATGCATAGCCTGGATGGATAGCCTGTTAGGTAGGGAAACAAAACCATTGCGAAGTACCACAGTAATATTAGATATGAATATTCTGTGAATTAACTGCCATTTCGGATTTTCGGTGCTACAGTCTGCAGGCACCACACTTCGGCTTACTATGATCTAGACTCCCTAAGCTTATATGTGTTTTTAGCTTTAGGAAAATTGGTATTTTTGAATGACGACACCTGTAGCCTATAAGTTTTACCTAGATAAAGATTGATGCCATGATTTGCGTCGTATATCATAGCCTATAGTTCATTATTCATTGTTAAGTTAAATTTGCTATGTCCTATTCGTCGAATTTTCAAATAATTCAATTTTCTAACCGACTGAATCCTGACTCCCACATAATTTTTAATAATGTAAATGTTCCCATTTCCTCAATTATTGAGATTCTCGGTGTGACACTAAATACTAACCTAAGCTGGGGACAGCCTTTTAGATCCATTGCCTAAGAAACCTAAAAAAAAAAAAAAACGGGACTCCTACACAGAATCCGAGAATTTTTCACTGACGAGCAGTTGACACTTTGTTATACAGTATATTTTTTGAAGAAATTAGTACAGGGACGACACATTGTTAGTATATTTTCCTTTTTAATGAAAGGGGTGGCGTGTTTTTCATAATAGTCTTGTTTACCAATTGCACTCTAGCCCATGCTTTTAATTCAGCGTTCTACAGTATAATCTCTGTTATCTCTATAACTTAGCCTAATGATTTCTGCATGTCGATGTAGTTACCAAATAAAGTATAGAAAACTTGAGTACAGTGACTCAAAAACAATGTATTGTATCATTCAGCTACATGGATAATGTATTTTCATATAGCCTACAGTATAATGCATGTATCTGCAAAGTAAACTTTTTACAACCGAATTTACCGCTGTAGATAGCTTGAAAATGCACTTTAAATTGATCAAAACTTTATAAAAAAAAAAAAAACATGAATAGGCTCGCTTTGCTCGCCATCCCCTGGTCCTGAAAACTGGGCCCCTTTACAATATGTGCGTCCACCACAAATACATCTGTGGGCGCCCCTGTTCATGACAGGTACCATATTCTAACTTATTGAGTTAATCTTTTATTACAGTACATCACTTAAGTTTTACACCTAGTTGAATGAGCTAAGTTACATGTGAGCTGTAAATAACACTGATCATTCAGGCAGTATTTTTGGGAAATGTTGAGCTTAAACACTTTGTCTTGATGACCCTCATGCAGCCAATATGCACTAATTTTAAACCTTTATCATATTCAGGAATGGAACCAACATATGTTTACACTGTGAAGCTTATCACCCTCAAAAAAAAAATAATAATAAAATGTTAGCTGGAGGTGCCAAATATGAGTTTAATGATGTCAGTGCAACATTTTATCAGTGGCTCATGCCTCAGGGCTGCAGTTGAAATTAGCTTTGGAGATTTTGTAAGGCCTCATGTCTCAGTGATTTATTTATTCATATGCAACTATTGAAAAATGAATTATTAACTAGATATCCTTGTGTCCGCTTGCCCCATATAAACAAGAGCGTATGGGCCTGCGGCTAGTGAAGTCCCGACATTCAAGGCAATGGTGACCAGCCACCAATGCCACTTAAAATATGGGGTTTGAACTTTAGGTTGATAAGGAAACAGAAAATCCAGTCTGTATATATTGAAGAGTTTCTTCCTGCTGCATATTTTAGATCAGTATGAAAATCCATAGAAAATACAAATTTTTACCTTAAAATAACTGTACTGTAACAGGTTTAACTCCATTTCAATCATATATCATGTAGGCTTTGCTATCAAATAATTTATTGTTCCGTAGTTTTTAAATTAGTGTGATTAAATATAGCTTTCTGGCCACTTCACAACAGGTTTCCCTTAAGATGAATCAATCCTCTGCAGGTAAAAAAAAAAAAAAATGTCCCTTAGGACAGTCAGTAATTTTCATCTATCATAATTTATTTGAGATATAATTTATCAGATAGAGCCAGAATTCCTGTGGCTTGAATGATGAGTGAATGCAAGTGTGCCCCATTGGAGTGGGCAAACTTGGGCTGTCTGGAGTTGACACTCCTCACCCTGCCCTAGGGTGGGAAAGGAGGTCCAGATGATGATAATTTCAGCTGCTGCTGTACTTACTTCCCATTGGTTAAAAAATGATGTATGCAAATTTTCACATGCATTAGTAGACAATTTTAACTGGTGCAGCATCATGTTCAGTTTTACTATTTGCAATAATTTTAGTGTGCTGCCTACTTCTTCCTTAGCCTTTATCATTCTTTTTCTGTGCCTGCCCTCCTTTCTTCCTATTTCTCCTATATTTCCTGTCACTTCTTACTGCTTTTCTTTCCTTTACAGGTGGCATTACATTGAGTGACAAGCCAAATGGTTTCCTGTAAGCCAAGAAACCATTTACAATGCTGGGTGGTAACCATATAACCAAACCATACGTGCTCCCTACGTGTCAACAAGTGGGTTGGTGGAGGGTTAGTGCCCCTCCCCGTAAAAAAAAATAACTCAAAGTCAAATGGCCACCCCTTACGGGATTATGGTGTCTGGCAATAGATAGATAGATTAGTGTGCCACGGGCTTATCTAGGTCCCCCTCTTTGCAGAGTATTAGCCTCTCACTAAGGGGGGGGGGTATCATGGGAGCCCAACTCCCATTCATTGTTGCCTAGTATTGTGGCCTATAATTGTTGCCAAATCTTGGTCTTGCTCTTACTCATCCCTGGCAGTGACAATAACCAGTCATTACATAATTGCCTGATATGAAACAAATATTCAGTTATTGCCTCTAATGAAGTAAAGCAAACTCTTTCTCAACTGACATTAAAGATTATTACAAGTCAGATGCAACAAAGCAAGTGTCAGCCAATTTGGAGTCGAGATTTTAGACGTCTCAAAATACTATACTGATGACCACCCTAATGTTCCCAATTTCATGGAGTTTCTCTTAAATGCTACTGGTAAATTTTAAGCTTTGTCATATCAGGGACTGTTTTTATTGCACTTTTGACAGTCCTGCCAAATTAGGGGTCTCCATGACTCTCCATGATAAATGCTTGAGTAGGTTACTTGGTAAACAAGGGGAGGGGGGTTCTCCAGCTACTAGGTCCACCTATAATCACACCTGTATCAACAGACTTAACTAAACCTAATTCTAACATAGATATGACAGCAGACAACTAGGAGCTGGAAAACATCTCCCCCATCATTATTTACTAAGTACTTAATGAGGCATTTTGCTATGGATAAGTTACAGAGAAGACCTAATATACTGTCAAAAACACAAAAAAATGGCATGGTACCTAAGTTTGAACTAAAACTGATATAACAGGCATATTTTCTTTTTCCTTCACCATTAAAACAGGCATAGCCATTGGCCCTTTTCACCAATATGATTTACAACTTAGCCCATACTTGTTTCAGGTGGTATCAAGCTTTTGCATAAAACACCTAACCTTCCTATGTGTTATTTATATACTGTAGTTTCAGTGATGCACCAACATTACCATACATGAGGATACTGAGTGCAATATGCAGGAAACACACCACTAAGGAAAAGGTGTTATCAGTTCTTCAAAGCATCGATACAACCCAATTTCTGCTATCCCTCTACGCTAGGTAAATGGTGCTACTAAACCCCTAAAGCCACTCAGAAGACAGTCATTTGTATTCCATTACTCCTTACCAATTTTACACACAAGAGAATCATCATCTTATGTTCAAGTAGTGGTTTGAAGCTTTCCTTTAGTACCGGTGAAGAGTTATGATGACGACGTTACTTATATAGTATAGGAAAGCTTTGAACCATCACCTAAACATAATGTACGTTGCACTGCATGTAAGTGGCAAAAGAAATCTGCAGTAACTTATTCTTAACACAGGTAATTTATTCTGTACAATGTACTTTTTTATATTCTTGCTACCCCATTATGACTACCCATTCAGTAAGTATCCTGGACTGAACAAAATCATACAGTGGCAGGAAGAATAAAATTTATGAACAGTCAGATTGAATGGGCTTAAAACTGCACTACACACCTTTGTTCTGTCAGTGTCAGAGGGTGGGCAGACCGATTACTATTTTTTATTAATTTGCAAATGGCCGTCACCCTGAAGGGGCATTAGGCCAGCAAGAATAGATAATCATGAAAGCTAAAATAATGATGTGAAATATTTGCATCTGTTTCATACCAATATTAAGTTATTATTCATGATTATGAAATATTAAGTCATAAAGAATACATCAGTATACATGGATAGTACCAGGACAAATATTTCCTGTATTTAAACTGTTCCCTGCGGGGATTTGAACCTGGGTCCATTAGGACTGCAGGCCACCTCTCTACCGATTGAGGCACCGCCTTGCAGGGTTTCACCCCCTTCCTTCTTCCCAGTGCCCGCGGCAGTCCCCGAGGCTGTGCCATCCTCGTTAAAAATCACATTCCTGCAATAGCCATCAACCTCCTCCCAGACTGCGGATTCAGGGCTGAAATTCAAGGAGTAAAACCTACCTTGGCGAACGGAAACCTCAAAATTTTCAAGTTTATCGTTCGCCTACAGTCGACCTGTACCTGGAGGAGATTTTCTCCACCTCACAGTCAGAGGAAATATTCACAGGGGGGGGGATTCTCAGGGAGGGACATGAATGCCCACCATATGTGCCTCGCATTCCTCAGTTCAGCCAACTCAGCAGGACGCCACATAGTTCTAACTTCGACCATATCCCTCCTCAATAACAGCAACACTCCTGCACACCGCTCGTTGGCGCAGTGGTAGCGTTCTCGCTTGCCATCTGGTAGACGGGAGTACGCGCCTCGCTCAGGTTGCGAAAAGTTTCACTGACGAAGTGGGTGGTTACTGTTCCTCTTGAGCAAGGGGATGGGTGTGTGCGTGTGTGAAGGTCACAGCCTTACCCATAGATCGGACTATATGAGCTCTCAGCTCCCTTCCGGGAGGGTAAAAGCTGACGATCACTACCATCAAGTGAACCTGACCGACCCGGTGAGTTACACCTACAGGGAGGTAGGCTGGCTGGCTCCTCGATCCACTTGGGAGATCCACCCCACCTTAACATCAGATCATCACACCATCATTTGTTTCCTTGGAATCACTCCTCTCCCGATACCCCCCGGGCCCCCTCCACGATGAAACACGAAACGGGCAAACTGGCGCTTATTTGCAAACACCCTGGACCACCTCCTCACCCTAGGCCCCTCCACTGACCTTGATAGCCACCCCGACCAATTCACTGAGGCTTTCCAGGCCGCGGCAGACACAGCAAACCCCATCACCAGTCCTCCAAAATACTACCACGAAGACCACTGGTATTATAGCCCTAGAGTTGAACTCAATCACCAGCTAAACAGGGCTAAAAAGATCTATCGCTTCAACCCCACTGCTGATGCACTACGATATTTCCAGAGTGTTATCAGGCACACTTTCTAGCAGAGAAAAACAGCATAAAAGAGCAGAAATGGCTGGAGTGGTGCCAATCTCAGGGGCCCACACCATTCTCGGGTCTGTTTGGAGGAAACTGAAGGCGGTCTCTAGCCCTCCCACTGGCCGCCCCCCGACTCACCCCGACCCTTGTGGAAAAGCTGAGGACATGATTGAGGCCTTTGCCCTTAGAACCTTCCCCCAACAACTCCCACTCTCCACCAGACACAAACAAGAAGAGCTACACCAACACAGAGCACACCTGATCCACACTAGTAAAAACACCCCTGCCGAGACAGAGTGCCCTTCACCCTACACGAGCTAACACACACCTACAAAACCAGTACCGACACCACTTCAGGTTCGGACGGGATTACTTACAGCATGCTTTCACGTACCCTTCACCCTACACGAGCTAACACACACCTACAAAACCAGTACCGACACCGCTTCAGGTTCGGACGGGATTACTTACAGCATGCTTTCACATGCGGGTCCAGTGGCTGAGAAGTCTTCCTTGACCTCCTCAACCACTCCTGGACCCTCGGCCGTGTACCCTCGCAGTGGAAGCGTGCTGTGATACATCTCATCCCTAAACAAAACGACCCTAACAAACCCCGTTCTATCTCCCTTCTCAGTTGTCTCTGCAGAACTGCTGAGCAGATGGTTCTCCGCCGTCTGACTTGGTCATTTCCCCCCCCCCCACACACAGCCACATCTTTGCCTACACTAAGGGCAAAGGTGCCTCAGAATGCCTCAGCTCCTTCCTGTCTGAATTCCAAGGAGGCAAAGATCTAGTCGTCTTCATAGATCCCGAGAAGGCCTTCGAGCCAGAATGCCACGCAGGGGTGTGAGGGGTCACCTCCTTTGCTGGGTCGAGGACTTCTTCCGAGATCTTGAAGCTGCTTTCTGCCTCCAGGGATTCACTTCCTCCCCCCACAAACACCAAAATGGCACTCCACAAGGCAGTATTCTCAGTCCATACCCTTGTGGAGTCCCTCTTACATATCGACTTAGGACCCGGGATCAGACTGCTGTGTTATGCCGACGATCTAGCTCTCGCCATCCATAGGGCCCTCATCATTCACAAGCCCAGAAAGCCCTCTAAACTATACTCAGTGTGCCAAGAACTCGGCCTTAAAATTAACGTCTCAAAAACAAAGGCTCTGCCTGTTGGCATCAGACTTCCTATCGATCAACTGAGCCTTCGGGAAACCCCAGTTGCATACGTAACTGTTCATAAATACCTGGGCGTGATCACTGAATCCCGCCTCTCCTTCAGACCTGAAGTCGCATGCCTGAGAGATAAGACCAAAACCCGGATCTCAGCACTCAGACCTCTAGCGGGTAAAGGGGGAGGAGCCACCTTTAAAGTCCTCCATCTCTCTTACATGCAAACCATCAGATCAATCGTCGACTACTCCGCCCCTGTTCTCCCAGCCATCGATCCAGTACAATCCCAAAAGCTAGAGTTCATATAGAACAAAGCCATGAGAATCATGTCTGGCTCTCCGAGGTGGACAAAGCTTGTAAACCTCCGCCTTGAGTGTGACCTCATAAGCCTCGACCTCCGCATCAAAACTCATTTGGCTACCCTTGCCAGCAAACTCGCCCGTAGTGCATATCTGCTCCCCCTGTTATCACGAATTAAAGCATTAACAGGCATTCACCCTAATATACTATCGGGCAGCTGGCTCCACAGCACAACCAACCAGAGCCATCCATGCCCTTAAGATATCCTCATTCATAAATCAAGCTCCTGACTCTCTTGCCCCCCACTATCGCCCCTAGGGCCCATGGGACCCCCCCTGTGCAATACATTCATCACCAATTCACCTCCTAAATCACACACTCCCACCCAGCGACTCCGCCAAGAAGGCCTACAGCGCATCCATACCATCACCCCAGAGGATGAAGTCACTTACCATACCGATGGCTCTGTCTCTGATGGTCGAGCAGCTGCAGCCTTTGTCTGCAAACGACGAGCGCAGGGGTTCCGTTTAACCAATGTGGCCTCCACACTACAAACTGAACTGGTGGCAATTGCAGCTGCTCTAAAGGATGCCCTGCTCCACAGCCCTTCATCCACCATCATGATCTACTCTGACAGCCATCCATACCCTTAGCCTCTTCCTATTGATAACATCATCATCACAGACCTACTTGCCACCACCCAGTGAATACAGGATGCAGGGGGTTCAGTCACCATACATTGGATCCCCAGTCATGTCATCATCAGGGGAAATGAAAAGGCAGATGATGCTGTGAGACAAGCAACATTGCGTCCCAGCATTGATATAGAGATAGCACGGAGCCTCTCCAGCATGAAGAAATCAATCAAACACTGTGCAGCAGACCGCAGCAGTGATCAGTCAACATGTACGACTCGGCTCCCCTTCTGCAACGTGGTTCGCTCAGGCCACACGATACACGCCATTCCCACCGCCTCTGCCAAAATATAATCGCCTACTCACCCGCCTCCGCCTCCTCAGAGTGGGATATCCTAGCCTCTGTGAATTAGATGCAGCAAGCGACTCCACTCCCTCAGAATGCGAGCACTGCCAAACCCGCACCCCTTACCCACTGCTCCACTACCTTCTCCGTTGCCTAGTTACATCCCGCCTCCTGGCAAACTACCCCCCCTTCCCCAACCCTGACATCTCTAGAGACCACACTGCAGCAATCTCGCTCAGCACCCTTCGAAACACCGCAGCCAACATCATTGCCACCGCCCCACTCAGCACCTTCCTTGAATTGGCGCGAAGCACGCTTCCACCACCCTAATTATAAAAGAAAAGAAAAAAAGAAATCCTGCAGAGGAAACAGTGTGAGCAAGGCGGCACGTCCGCTCTGCACACACGGCCTGTCCTCCCCCTTCATGTCAAAGCTTGCCCCCACTGGCCGTGCTATTGTATGGCCCGACCTCCACTATAGGTGGAGAAAAGCATAAAACGCACGAACGAACACTCTCAGCTCCTCTGGTTATTAGATATGGTCCGCCGCATCCCACATCAAAATGCAGTTAAATATAAGAAGGCTAAACTTTGACTTCAAAATTTGTAGTCTGATATACGGTCCTTAAATCAGCTGTTGAAGCATCAGTGTTTAAGTATACGGTTATAATTAGATTAGTGTATAGCTCATCTAACTTTTAACTTTGACTAAAACTTCCACCCATATCTTTAACCCATTTGCACCCATCGTCCTAAAAATAGGGCGGAACTGGGCATTTTCAAAATTTAATAAAAAAGGGAACCCCGGGGTAGGGATCTATGAGCTTCGCGACTATGAGCCGACAGGCGAAAGGCGGTACGCTTAATGCCCTTCCAGCAAAATCCCTCGCACAAGAACTCTGGGAGCTGATGGGCTAATAATTAGTTTCAGGAATAATACTAGAACATGCTAGTAATGAATAAGTGCCGTGGAATGTATTTAGAATCATTGCACTTCCATTCACCAATGAAATAATCTACAAACGAACTAAAAGGTGGGTTATGAGTAGGTGGGGGCGCTCACCATCCACTCCCTCGATGTAGTGCTGCTTTGGGTGTCTGCCCTTTCCTCTCTTCTTTCCTTCTTCTGTCTTTCTTTCCTTCATTCTTTCCTCTTCCTTCTGCCTACAGGTGACTTTACATTCCCCCATTTGTCTTTCTTCCCTTCATTTTTCCTCTTCCTTCTGCCTATGGGTGACTCTACACTGAGTGACAAGACAAATGGTTTCCTGTACACCAGGAAACCATTTTCTACGCAGGGTGGTAACCATATAACCAAATTATGACGCCTGGTGGTTTAATGGGTAATTAAGGTGCTCCAATCGGATTGAGCCTGTGTAGATTTATATCCAAGGGGTGGTTGGGGTTTATTTCACTCAGGGATAAATGAGGCTGGCCACTCTCATCTTAAATGTCAGGACCAACTTGCCTAGTCCCGGGCTTCTACGCTCCTCATGGGGCGACATAGGATTGGATGATGGATGGATGGATGAACTAAAATCTGGGCAGCGTTATGGTTAAAGTTATGGGCTGAAATTTGTCCAGCTTAATTTAAAGACTATATTTCGTGACTCCATTTACTGGGAATGAAGGTAGTTATGTATAATAATAATAATAGCTCTGAGAATGTTAATATCGGCTGGTCGAATCATCCATTGCCGATCTATACTCTTTTTACTCTAACTTGGCCTAAACTTTCCATCTGTCTGTCTTGCATGCTCAGTTTTAACAATAGATTAGCACTAGATTATGATGTTATTCACGAAGGAGTAATGTGAGAAAAGGACGTTAAGCCACGGTATTGTCTCATCTTGCTCTCGAACTATGTGAAGTAAGCGACACTGACGAAAACTTGGGCCAAGTTAGTGGAAAAAGAGTATGGTTGCTTTAATTTAATTTATTTGGTTCTGTAGGGGTTAATGAAGGCTATATCGAACTTCTACAGCCAAAATTTCTCTCCTGGTATATATAAAATCGTTGAGATACCAAGGATAAAATATAAAAATATAAATAAGTGCAGCAAACTTGTTAATATCAGTGTTTCGAACCCTCCATTTGTCGTGTTCGCCCTCTCCTTCGAATCCTCTAAATTCCTCAACCCGCCAAATCTGTTTCACTCAACTCCAGATGATTTTACAAAAGATTTCTCGAAATTTAAAGGTTAATGAAGGCTGTATCTAAATCATAGTCAGAATATCTCTCCCGCTCTATAGCAAGTTTGAGTTGGCAAAAAATAATATATAGAAGAAATAAACGCAAAAACCGTGTGACTGTCGGCGGTTCGAACTCTCCGTTGTCATGTTTATCATCTGCCTCGAATCTCTGAACCCTTGAACTCGCCCCTATCACCCCCATTTGCCCGACTGACGAGAGAGAGGAAGGACGCGCCGAGAGACAGCAGGGGTGAGGAGTATATTTTATTCATTTTACTTCTGTTTTGCTATTATTCGTGTCCACATTATGATGCTTTATATTTTGATGTGATTTAGTGAAAGGTGGATGTTATATACTTAGGGTTTTATTAGTGTTTAATATTATCCCGGTGTAGCAGGAAAAATTTCCCCCCTGACTGTAGTTCCCCCTGGGAACAGTAGCCTAGGTTAAATTTCCCCCCCCGGGAAAATTGGTCTGGGCTGTTTTTCCCTGGGGGGGAATTACAGACACAGGATATATTTCCTCCCTCTTGGCCATTTCACCCCCTCGCACAAAAAATCATACCACCGTTCTCAAGTCACCAAGGGCAAGTACGTAGTGTAATGTATTGTAATGCTTATGAAGTATGTAAATGTGACGGGAAAATATATGTCATATGGCACTATGGACAAGGACAGGGGGAGACAAGAATAAAGGTAGGGAAGGAGACGTTTTGTACGTCAGTCAATTCCACCGTACACAAAACTGCGTAATGTAACGAATAGAGTGGTTACTGAAAAGTAAAAGGAAGCTCATATGTTTGTTTTTAAAGATTTTTCATTTCAAGATTACAAATGGAAGTTGAAACATATTACCATAGCATTATTAAAATTCAAGGTTAAAAGGCTGTCTCCCAAACTTAAAAATCTGTAAATAGAACCAACATTTAAGATCTGGTGGTTGTGTATGTGTATGGGGGCGGGGGGAATATTGGCCAGGAGAGGGGAATACTATCCTGGGTCAAAATTCCCCCTGGGGGAGATTTATCCTGGGCCAAATTTCCCCCCGGGGGAATCTCAGACGGGGGGAAATGCAGACTGGTACACCGGTGTAGGGGAAGTCCTGTCAGGTGTGCCCTCTCTCTGGGGGCCGAGTCGTCCGGAATGAACTGTGGGGCGGTGTGGAGAGAGGCCCTTCCCTTCAGGGGCCTCAGCAGGGAGCTTGGTCCTCGGGGCTGGGACCGACCGGGGAGAGTAGACACGCTTGCCTGCACCCACCCTGGGGAAGAGGTCGTCATCCAATGGGGCTGGGGAAGTCAAGCCCCGGGGTCCTGGGGGAGCCTCGGGGAGTCCGGGGACTGTGGTCTCCCTTGGGTTGAACTGCCATCAGATGTGGTCTACGGTGTCTCTTCCTTCAGAAGTCTGACAGCGAGTGGTCTCGTCTGGGCGCCGGCTGCACTCCTCAAACCCCCTGGGTCATAACGGGGCCTTGCCAGACCTCCTCCAAATGTAGCTCCTCCCAGGGGCTGCCTCTATGAGGAGAACAGGAGCGGTGTCCCACTCGGCTGCAGAAGGGGTGGGCCAAGAAAGGGACATCCTCCGTAGGGGAAGTCACAGGGACGAGCGGTGTCTTTTTCCTCCCTGGTGTGGCTAGTGGCTGTCGCAAAGGTCCCAAGGGCAGCAGGGGTAGAACAGCTGGTGGACGTCTCTCTCCTACTGGTGCAGCTGGTGGCCATCACCAGGGCCCGACTTCCCGTAAGGACTGTGGGCGAGGTGCGGCGTGGCCGTCACCTGTCCATTGGTGTGGCTAGTGGCCATCATCGAGGGCCTGTTGGGCGAGTTGCAGCTAGTGGCTGTCACACTCACGGGTCATGGAGGATCGACAGAAATAATCGCTGATCTAGTGGCGAAAAGGAGACAGCCTATTGAGATTATGTGGTTGAATGTGTGAGTGGTGGTCCCGTCGGATATTAGTTACAAAAATACCGCAGGTTTCGGCCCTAAAAAATTCAAGACAAGTGAAAAAGAAAGTTTCCATATGGTTGTATCATGGCAGAGACGTAAGATTGTTTACAACTGGCGAGGGGGAATTTGTGGGCTTCTCCGAAGAGAATGTTGGTAAAGGAAGTGATAAGCTGCAACAAACAAGAGTAACAGGAGTAGAGAAAACGGCGGAGAGGAATGTCCAGGAGTTAAAAAAGGTATGGGAAGTAATTAAAGAGTTACAGGAACGGACCTTAGAGCAGGAGAGAGAGATCAAAGTCCTACAGAATAAACTGGAAAAAGTTAGCACACGTAGTGAGGAACAAGAAAAAGAAGTCACAGAATTAAAGGTGAGCAATGAGTCCGCATCAAATGAAATAAAACAGCTCAAGAGGGAGAATAAGAGGTTGGAAGAAGAAAGGGACAGAATAAAAAGTAAACTAGATGAGTACGAATCAAAATCGAGGAGGCAAGATGAGACCATTCAGGAAATCAGGGAGCAACATAAGGGGTGGAAGAAAATACAGGAGGAAGGAAATGTAAATTTGAAGGAGATCATTGAACAACAGAGTAAGGAAAAAGTGGAGAAGGAAGTGGTTAGAGTACTAAGAAGTAGAGAATCTTTGGTCAGGGATGTAGCAGACTAGAAAAAATGTGTGATAATCTCAGGAATAAAAGAAAAACGAATGACAGTGAGATCTGAAAGAGAGAGAGAGGAACTGAGCAAGGCTAAAGAAATAATATCACTGGTTATGAAGGGAAACAATGAAGCCCAAGAAGAGATTGAAGAAGTGTTTAGGTTAGGAAAGTACAAGGATGGTGGGGCAAGGCCTTTGAAAGTAAAGTTTAAGTCCCAAGTAATAGTGAATGAAATCATAAGTAGAACATGGAAATTGTCAGATAAAGAGGGGTTTAAAAATGTTTGGATTAGGAGAGATGCAAATGAAGAGGAAAGAGCTAAATTAAAGGAGTTAGTAAAGGAAGCAAAGATAAAAAATGAACAGCGAACGGAGAAAGAGAAGACAGGGTTCTGTTGGAGATTTATGGACCAAAAATTGAGAAAGTGGTACCGATGGAGGAAAGGAGAGACGAAAGTATAAAAAACGATGAAAAAAGTTTGAAAGTGGCGTACACAAACATTGATGGATTAATATTGGCAAGGTTAGAAATCAGTGATTTTTTGAGGGTACACGAACCTGATGTTATGTGCTTTGTAGAGACTAAATTGAAAGAAGATATTGATATTCATATGGGAGGTGGGAAATACAAATTATGGAGAAGAGACAGAAAAGAAAAAATGGAGGGAGGAGTGATGATAGCAGTGAAGGACAATATAAATGTAGATACTGTACTGTGGAAATGGCAGAGGGCAGGGTCGAAGCGATAAATATGAAATTAGAAACTGGGGAGAATGGTAAGAGATATGGCAGTGGTATACTGTATGTTCCCCCTAAGACGAGAGCATGGAATGACGATGAATACCAGGAGATATTGTCAGACATGGTTAGTTATCTACAGAAAGTGATCGAGAAAAGCAACAACATAATCCAAGTGGGTGACTTTAACTGTAAAGAGGTGAACTGGGAGGAATGGGACTCAGGAGGCAGCGAAGATTCGTGGGGCACTAAATTGTTAAATATAGCAATGAATAATGTAATGACGCAGTGGGTTAAAGAAGAGACACGATTCAGAGGTGATGACACACCAGCAAGATTAGATTTGCTACTATCCAAAGAACCTGATGTAATTGAATCTTTAAATTATCTGTGTCCTATAGGAAAAAGTGATCATGTGGTCACTGAGTTCCAGATGATAACAGGGAACGTGGTGCCAAGAGATGAGCTTTATAGGCAAGGAAGATGCAACTTTGGGAAAACAAACTTTGCAGAATTGAGAAAAATTTTTGAAAATGTGGACTGGAGAAAATTCAGAGAAACAAGAGAGATACAGAGGAAGTGGGATATCTTTTTAGACCTCTACAGTTTGGGAGTGGAAAAATATGTGCCAAGAGCAAGTGGGAAAGAAAACAGGAAAAAGGTGTGGTTTAATAGAAGGTGTATGATAGCGAAAAAAGAGAGGGACATGGCATGGAACAAATGGAGAAAGAGAGGTAATATCAGAGCAAAGGAAGAATATAAAAGAACTAGAAATGAATATACAAGAATACGCTGAGAGGAAGAAAGGAACTCTGAAAAAGGTATAATTGACAAATGTAAGGATGAACCCAAATTGTTTTATAGATTTGTTAATGGCAAATTGAAGCAAAGTAGAAGGAGAGGTCTACAAGGACGCAGTAATGCAAGCTGAAGTAATGAACAAATGTTTCCAATTGGTTTTCACTAAGGAGAGGGAGTGATTAGAAATGTAGTGATAAAAGATATAAAAGTGGAAGTGCAGGAAGTGTATAAATTACTGGAAACTCAAGATGTAAGGAAAGCCCCAGGACCGGATGGAATCTCTTATTGGGTACTGAAGGAATGCAGAGAACAACTGACGGATAAGATTCACAATTTAATTGTGTGCTCCTTGGAAGAGGGGAAAGTGCCTCAGGAATGGAAGAGGGCAAATGTGGTGCCAGTCTATAAGGGAGGAAACAAGGAAGAACCCCTGAATTATAGACCAGTGTCCCTAACCAGCATGGTTGCAAAATTGTGTGAGAGAATCCTGAAAGATAGATGGATAAAATACCTGGAAGAGATGAATATTTTGACTGAAAGTTAGTTTGGATTCAGAAGCGGAAGGTCATGTGTTTCCAACTTGCTGAGCTTTTACTCAAGGGTGATTGATGTGCTACAGGAGAGAGACGGTTGGGAGGATTGTGTGTACAGTGCTTCCTCCAATTTTGCAAGAATATGGTCGACAAAAAAACTCACAAAATCAAAATTCGCAAAGTTGAAACAATTAAATGTATGCAATAAAGGTAAATTGGTCGACATCACCCCAAGGTAAGCACTTTTTCCCACTCTTTCTCTCGACTCTACCTCTTAATTTTATGATGATAAATGAAACAAACATGGACTGATGTATTGTAGAGTAATATTATTATGAAAACATCATAGGTAAGAAACATAAAAAAGAAAAAAATGCATATTTACACTGATGTGAAGACTGGCGTGGTGTACGGGACTGGTGGCGGGGCAAGGCTTGGGTGCGACTACTGTGGTGTAAACAAACGTGGCGGGGCGGCAGAACACCGAACTAGGAGGCACAGTACGCCCAGCGAACCACGACGTCACTACTCCGCGTGGCAAAGTAGTGCGGGAAGACGATTTTCCCACCACTCGACCTCGCAAAGTGTGTGATCGCTCGCAAAGTTCATAAATGTTGAAAAATAAATAACTTGGAACTACCTCGCAAAATCGGTGATTCGCAAAGTTAAAGTTCGCAAAGTTGAAGGATGTACTGTACTTAGATCTGGAGAAGGCCTTCGACAAGGTACCCCACACGAGACTATTATGGAAATTAGAGCATATAGGAGGGCTGAAGGGAAGCCTCCTGGAATGGATGAGAGACTTTTTGAGTGACAGACAAATGAGGACAGTAATAAAGGACAGGACATCTGGATGGAGGGAAGTGACAAGCGGTGTCCCACAGGGCTCGGTGCTGGCACCAGTAATGTTCCTGATTTACGTAAATGATATGGTAAATGGAGTGAACAGCTACGCAAGCCTGTTTGCTGATGATGCAAAGATCTTGAGAAAGGTAGAGGTTGAAGAGGACTGTAAAATGCTACAGGAGGATCTGGATAGGATACATGATTGGAGCCGGATGTGGGAAATGAAATTCAACGCAAAAAAATGTAAAATAGTGGAAATGGGTAAAAGTACCAAGAGGCCATCATTGAATTATATGATGGGTAATGAACCAATTAGAAAAGCGAGAGAAGAGAAAGATTTGGGAGTGCTGGTTCAGGATAGTTTGTCACCTGAAAAGCACATAAATAAGATAGTGAGAGAGACATATAAACCCTTGACCAATATAAGAGTGGAATTTCATTACATGGATGAGGAGATGATGAAAAAATTGATAGTGGCCATGATCTGGCCCAGGTTAGAATATGCAGCAGTAGTGCGGTCCCCACACAAAAAGAAAGACATAACCAAGATTGAGAGAATACAAAGAACAGCAACCAAGATGGTCCCCAGTCTGGCAGATTTGCCGTACAGAGAGAGGCTGGAAAGGCTGGATTTGCCTTCCTTAGAGGAAAGGAGAGAGAGAGAGGCGACATGATTGCAGTGTTCAGGACCATGATAGGAGTAGATAAAATCTACAGAGAAAATTTGTCTGTGTGGGATGAGAGAGCAACAAGAGGACATGGAATGAAACTAAAGAAGCCAAGCTGCTTGAAGGACATCAAGAAATATAGTTTTCCTTATAGATGCATAGACCTGTGGAATAGCCTGGACAAAGAGATCGTCCAGTCTAAAAACTTAAACAAGTTTAAGGCAAAATTTGACTTACTGAGAAACAGAGACGGGACCCCACGAGCGTAGCTCATTTCCTGTATATCACAATTAGGTAAATACTTACCCTCTGGTGCAGCTAGTGGCCGTCACTTGCTCACTGGTGTGGCTAGTGGCCGTCACTGAGGTCCTTTGAGGGAAGAGGACTACAGGCGAGGTGCAGCTAGTGGCCGTCACCTGCGTGCTGGTGCGGCTTGTGTTCGTCATCGAGGTTCAGCTCCCAGAGGCAGCTGCAGAAGGAGAGCAGGCATTGGCCGTCTCTCCCCTATTGAGTCTAGTGGCCGTCACTGGTTTCTGCAGAGGGGGGGATGCAGCTACGGAGCAGATAGTGGTCGTCTCTTGCCTAGTGTGGCTACTGGCCGTCACTCGGGTGCTGTCTGGGACTGTGATATCAGTCCCACCCTGAACCTGTCAAACACTGGTTCGGCTTGAGAGTAACCTGCTGGGGCTGCAGTGTTGGTGTTGGTCCGTCTGAGGGTAAGAGGGGCGCAAGGTATTAGGGGACATAGGCCTGTCCGGTTCTATCCCTTGAAGCGCCTCCCGATGGCCTCCTTGTGAGGTGGGGGTGTCGCACACCCGTTGTCCCTCCATGGGTGGTCGTTGCACCATCCCACCTGTGGTGTTCCCTCCCCTGGTGCCTCATCGGGGTGGGCATTTCAGTATTACTGCTGTTGGAGCCTGTGGCATTGTTGGAAGGAGATGTAACAGAATATTTTGTCTTTTTCCAGTCACTTCTTAGTCACAATGGTACAGTTAATGTTATGCGACGGGTTTAAGGCCCAACTGCTTGTTCCTTAACTCGCCGAGTCCCATCGACGTATGATGCACGTCGCTACTTTTTTCCGTGGACAGACCCAATGACGTCCATCTTACATCACGCAATTGCAAGGCCCATCGTGTGCAAATTTTTCAACATTCGTGGGTGATTTCTGGTAGGCATATGTGGGAGACCTTCCTCTACCTGCTGTCAAGCAGGGATACTGCCTGGCCCCTCCTAACCCCCCCTGCCTTCACACTGGACAATTCACCTGTTAGCAGTAAGCTGGCCAGTAAAGTATGTTGCCCCACGGTCTCTCCAATGACGAAATTCACGGTGAAAGTGATTCCTGAGGTGGAGGACAAAGAAACAAAGAAGCTAGAGGTAGAAACAAACAGAAGTGATGAGGTGGTAATGTCGTGAAGGAAGGTGCCATATACTGGGGTTTTGGGTAAGTGAACAATGCTTATAAACGCCTATATTATTGTGTGAAAACCATTATAGACTTTTACTACACATAAATTCGTACCAAATAAATGAAATAAATACGTAATTTAAAGTGGCTTGAATTAGTCAACCCTTCCATAGTTCGTTTTCTTAGCCAGGTACCCTGAAAAAGAAGGAAAACATAAAGTTGAGTGACACCTGTATCAACATTTTTTTACCTCAGGATTGCGATTTCACTATGAATTTTCAATGTTTCTCACCAAAAGCGAAGGTTTCAGTGAAAAAAAAAGTAAAAAATCGGTCGGGATCTGGGGGTAGGCTGGGTAAAAAAACAGTAGGGACTCGGCGGGTTAAACACGATGCCTAGTGTGAGATCCTCTTTCTAGACTGGGTTAGGTATTCTAGCAACTCTAGGAACAGGGCATAATAACTCTGGTGAACAACCTTACACGTGTATTACCTTATTTGACTACAGCTGAATACAGTACTTAGACAATATATCACACAATACAATAGAGAGTAGTATGGGCACTATGGACGGGATCCGAGGACTCTGCATAGGGTGGCGTAGCCTTGGGCTGCTACAGGTCCCGACCGTGTCGAGGAGGTCCCGTCTGGTGCGGTGGTCTTCGTCCGACGACATGGAACTTCTGCCAGGCGGTGAAGTCTTGGGCTGTTACAGGTGCCTGGCCAGTGTTGTCAGGGTCCCGCCAAGTGAAGCGGCCTTCTTCCTGTGGTACAGGACTGCTGCTGGTACAGGACCACTGCTGGGGGTCGGGTTGTCCGGGATTGGGTGTGGTGAGGTGCCCACTACTGAGGAGGGGCCTTAGGGTTGGGCCTCTGGACTGGGCCTGAACAGGGAGAGTAGGCGCACTTGTCTGCACCCACTCTGTCAAGCAGGACATCATCTGGCGGGGTAGGAGAGGTCTAATCTCGATGTCGCAGGGCTGTCTCGGTGGATCCGAGGGCCGCAGGCTCTGGCTGGCTGGGCTTTCGTCCGGTGGGGTCGTCAGCATCCTCCTGTGAAGAGTCCGTCAGGGGTTAGTGTCGCCGGGGAACAGGTTGTAGGGTTTGGACCCCGGGGAATAACATGGGGCCTTGCCAGACCTTCTCCAGAGAAGGGTCTCTGAGTGGAGTGAGGGTGAGGGATCCCGCTCTGCCACAGGTGGAGGTGGGCGAACAAGGGAAGTCCCCGAGGGGGGAAGGTACAGGGGTAGGGGGCAAGGGGTGGCATGTAGTCTTTCCCTCCTCGGCACAGCTGGTGGCAGTTCCAAGTCCCCTAGAACAGCGGACGCGGAGCGGTGAGTAGCCAACTTCTCCCCAGTGCGGCTAAGGGTCGTCACTGGGTTCCCGTGCTCGTGATGGACTGCGGGTGGAATGTGGCTGGTGGGCGTCACCCCCCCCCCCCAGTGCTGCTAGGGGCTGTCACCGAGTTGTCGGGCCCCAAGGAGACTGCACCCCTAATGCAGCTGGTGGCCGTCACCGGGCTGCGGCTGCAGCTATAATAGCCATCACTGATGTCTCTCTTCCCCATGGGACGGTAGACACAATGCGGCTAGTGGCCGTCACCTGCCTACAGGTGTTGCTTGGGGCCATCACCTGAGTCTCATTCCCCAGGGGGACCGCAGGAGTAATGCAGCTGGTGGTTGTCACCCTCCTGCCGGTGCGGCTAATGGCCATAACCAAGTTGCTGTCCCCTCTTGAGGAGGCAGTTGAGGTGCGGCTAGTGGCCATCACCTGCCTGCTGGTGCGGCTTGTGGCCGTCACCGAAACCCTGTCTCTGAAAGGGCTATTTAACAAGGAGTGGCAAGTGGCCGTCTCACCCTGGGTATGGCTGGTGGCCATTACTTGATCCTGCTGAGGGAGGGTAGCAGCTGCAGAGCGGCAGATGGCCGTCTCGTCCCTGCTGCGGATGATGGCCGTCACCAAGGTATTGTCTCGGGCTATGGAAGTAGCCCCACCCTGAACCTGTGGAGAGCTGACCCGGCTGGAGTGTAGTCTGATGTTACTGCACACTCCGGATGATGTTGGTTGCGGGTGAGATGGGCGTAAGGTAGCGGGGGAGATAATCATCCCCTGTAGCCCTGAGTCCGCGCGCTCCTTCTCAGTCTCCAAGTTGTTCCTTCCTGGGTTGGGGGTTGCGCCTTTGTCATACCTTTGTTGATGGGGAACTAACCTGGTGTGTATTTTAGTTAACTATCAGTGTTGCGTATGTACCAAAATTACTTTCCTTGGGATCGTGAGTTTGTTATAAAATAGGTGGAATCGGTGGGCCCGTTTCAAATAGGCGCGGCGATTCCACGTGTATCATAAGAAATTCTGTATATATATTCAGAAAGAATTTATGAGAGCGGGGGACCAGAGGGAGGAGCCGAGGAGGAAGGGTGAGGAGAGAGGGAGTGAGGGGAGGTAAACTTATTTTTTAGGAGGATGTAATGGGTTGTGGTTACGAGAATGGTCGTATCACTTATAATTCATATCTAGTGCCGGAGGTGGACATGTATTGCTATTTGAAGAAATGCAGTGATCGTAGAGCAGTCTGCAGTCAGCGGATGCCGCCTGTCAAGGTGACCAGATTTAGCATAATTATGCTAATTTTAGCATATTTTTCCAGAAAATTGTTTAGCATAAAATTTAGCATGTTATCAAATCTAGCATATTTTTAGCAAAATCTAATAAGATTAGAAAATTTTTTAGCATGATTATAATAACTTACCACTCGTGGCTAGTGGTAGTTTCTGGATTGAAGACCAGGATACATGTTTAATATAATATGATTAATGGTAACTGTGAAAGTCCATACTTTTAACGAACCTAGAGCAGGAAAACACGGGCTTTGGAGGAGGGTAGACTTGTACTGTACAGGTCCACAGGCGCTGGGCCAGGGACCCAGGGTGGCGCCGTGGCTGACTAAAGTCAGTCATTCAGTTGAGTCTGTGGATGCCGTCTGTTCAGGCTGCGGCAGTTTCAGTGCCCATCATTTCTCTACTGCTTCAGTGTCTCCTGTAGGTTGCAGTGCTTAAGTGCGAAGTGTGGTAGGAAGAGTTTCAGCTCATGTTGCACAAATATTTGTCAAATAAACTTTTAGATCCTGAGTAATTATTTATTTTAATGTTCTTCTTTCATAATTATAAGAGTGCATACTGTATACAGTTAAAAAGGTAGAAATAATACTATATTAATCATAAAATATAACAGAAACCGAACGTATTGAGCAACAAAAGATTTAGCATTATTTTTGCCAATCTAGCATAATTTCAGCTGCTGTCTAGCATATTCCCGCTAGAGAAATTTGGTCACCCTGCCGCCGCCTGCGTTTTGTTTCTTGTTTACAGGGACAGTTGTGGTGGTGTTGGTGCTTGGTGGTGACAAGTTATTGATAAATCCGTAATGATATAATGACGCTGTAATCCCGAGGTATTACATAATGGATCGTAAAGGCCCTCGTGCCAAACCTAAGAATGTGCCAGTGCCAGGAAACCTCATCACCCTGGGCAACAAGCCGGGCCGCGGGGATGCACAAGGAGATAAGGCTTCAGGCCATGGGTCAGCTTTTGCTCAAGGGAAAGCCTCTGGTAAGAGACGTTTCGTTCTTAAAGACGACACTAAACTGGAGATCCAGTTGGCCCAGTAAAACTAATCTATGTAATATACGCTGTAGTTTAATGTTATTACCACAGGTAAAGGTATATGATTCAGATTTGCTAATGGTTTGGGTTCTTTACAGTCACTGAATCTGAAAATTACCTTTTGCCAGTTAATGTGATAACATACATACAGCATAGAACCTGACTTGTCTTTTTGGTCAATTTTCGGAAAACTACATTTCTCCATCCAGGAAATCTGACACACCCATGTTGTAGACCACGTTATTCTGAATCTGTTCCACAAAGCATTGGTTTTCGGAAATGTATATTTAACGTAAGAATCCTATATAATATTACCTTGGATCTCCCCTCAGTTTCAAACTTTCACGTTAGTGTTTCTCCCTGTCACGGCATCCCGGGTGTGACATGCCACTACAGCGCATGCTCGGACGTCACAGCCAGTGAAATTAAAATCAGCCATAAGGTGGACCAATCAAATTGATAGCGTTAGGAGATTTAAAAATTTCAAACACCCCTTACTTTAGGCAGTTCGACAATGATGTCCTCTTGTAGTGGGTGTGCTGTGACTGAATACAAGGCCATCGGTTGTTTTTTAAGGATACTCAGGAAATTATTAATTTCCTACATAGTCACGGTGTTCCGCCTTCCCCCCTGAAGTGTGGAAGTGACCTACATTATAGACAGAACCTTTGGTAAATATCGGTTTTCAGCTCATACTGCCTTTTTGCAAGAATCCTAGGTTTTTCTGATGGTTTTTGATGTGATTCATTTGAATTTGAGCATCATTTCCGTCGGAAGTGACCATATTTTGAGATAGGCCTATGCCCTCCCCCCCTTCCCCTCAAAAATGGGGAATCAGGGGTTTTTGGGAGGGGGGAAAATGCAGGGAATGGTCATTTCTGAGTGAAATGAAGCTGATAATCAAACTAATCAAACCTAAAACCATCAGAAAAACTTAGGTTTCGCGGGTGAAATACGAAGTTCAAATCTATCCTAACCTAATCTAACCAAACTGAACACAACCTGAAGGCTAACCTAACCCAACCTAAAACCTAACCTAACCCAACCTAGCCAAACCCTACCTAACTTAACCTATCCAAACCTAACCTAACCCAACCTAGCCAAACCCAATCTAACCTAACCAAACCTATCCAAACATAACCTAACCCAAACTGAAAGTAACTCACTATTCAAACCTTACATCTTCTTACGTTACATCTTCTTACCTTACTCATCAGAATCTGTGTCCTCAGTGATGGGGATAGTGGGTGTAGGTACTGAGCTAGGCCTCGTTCAACCACGAAGTGGGGGATACAGCTTCGCCACCTCCTTGAAAAAACAGTGCATTTCTTGATCGCCAGCTTGCTTCAGGAACAGATATTGTGCCAGGTACTGATGCAGGTAGCAAGACTGGATTCCTGGTTTCTTAATCCACTCCTTAATGTCTTTCATAATTTCTCAGTATTTTGTGTGTGCACCTCAGGCTGTTCTGGATCAACGAAATTTTCTCAGTGGTTAACATTATACTGTGTGGAGTTTTGCTTGGGCAGCCCAACAGTCACTAGCAATTACTGATCCTGGTTTTATATATTTTCTTATAATTGGTACAAGTGTATTTTTGTCTCTCTTTTCAATTTCATTTGAAACAGGGTTGACCAGGGGAATCACAAATTTCTTCTTAGACTTACGTTCAATGCCACCGAAAAGCCAGGTGGTTTGGGTTACCTCCCGTCCTCGATTATACTTGTGGCGAACAACAACAGTTTCATCTGTCTCCACCATCACCCCATCGCCACCAATCTGCTCTTGGTTGCCAAACCAGAATTCACACACCTCAGAACAGATGGAACGCCAGTCTACACTTGTTTCAATTGTAATTTGCACATTTCGTAAGACAGTTGCCTGGACCTTCTGGTCCCAGTAATACACAAAAATAACAACTTGCCAGGGTTCCAGATGCGCACTTTCTAGAAATGTCCCATGATAATCAGAGACACAATAGTTACACAATCTCCGCTTCTTGGTCTTGGGAATCACAGTACAGTACTTCTTGTGCAATGCCACTGGTGTCGGTCTTTCCTGAATATACAGTCCTTCCCACACGTAGGACACTGAACAGATATGGGCAAAACACTGTGTGACCTAAGAAATTCAATGCTTGATTCGTTGTTTTCAAAACACCTTTTAAATGTGTGGCCGGGAACCAAGGGACACCTGCTACACTGGACTGTCATTTCTACTCTGATTTTGAAATGAAAGCAGGAGGTAGTGGTAGGAGCAGTGCAAACAGTGATTGGCTGAAGGTGATCTGGTGACAGCTGTGATTGGCTTGTTTCGCGCCGGCGTCAAGAGCTCAGTTTGAACCGAATTTTGTTGAGCCAGCAAGTCATCCTAGCTGGGTTGGAACGGGGAGGGTGGGGTGGGGGTACCTAAATATTATTATATCTTCATTTATAACCAATTTCTGACGAAAGTGTAAAAGGAAAAGGTTGATCAACTTGTGATGAGTGTGCAGAACATAAAATTGACGGGAATGATTATGGGCTGAAAACTGATATTATCCAGACCTTCATCAGTGGTACTGTAAGAATTTTAAGAGTCACGCAAATTCAGAGAAGCAGAGTGCATGTGGGTTTAGTGTATCAGATTATTTGGGAACTTAACCCTTCCACCTCATCCTTTTCCGATGACATTTAACCCGTCCAGTCCCGACCGTTTTTTTTTACCCAGCCTACCCCCAGATCCCGACCGATTTTCGACTTTTTGTTTTTTGGCTGAAACCTTCGCTTTTGGTGAGAAACATCGAAAATTCATAGAGAAATCGCGATCCTGAGGTAAAAAAATGTTGATACAGGTGTCACTCAACCTTACGTTTTCCTTCTTTTTCAGGGTACCTGGCTAAAGAAAACGAACTATGAAAGGGTTAACTAATTCAAGCCACTTTAAATTAGGTATTTATTTATGTTTTTGGTATGAATTTGTGTGTAGTACAAGTCTATATTGGTTTTCACACTATAATATAAGCGTTTACAAGCATAGTTCACTCACCCAAAACCCCAGTATATGGCACCTTCCTTTACTACATTACCACCTCATCACTTCTGTTTGTTTCTACCTCTAGCTTCTTTGTTTCTATGTCCTCCACCTCAGAAATCACTTTCACTGTGAATTTCTTCATTGCAGAGACCATGGGGCAACATACCTTTACTGGCTAGGTTACTGCTAACAGGTGAATTGTCCAGTGTGGGGGGGAAGGGGGGTTAGGAGGGGCCAGGCAGTATCCCCGCTTGACAGCAGGTAGAGAAAGGTCTCCCACATATGCCTACCAAAAATCACCTGTGAATGTTGAAAAACTTGCACACAATGGGCCTTGCAATTGCGTGACGTACGATGCACATCGTTGGGTCTGTCCGTAGAAAAAACTAGCGACGTGCATCGTATGTCGATGGGACTCGGTGGGTTAAGGTAAAGTTTGGTTAGGTTGGGTTATTGTTAGGTTAGGTTGGGTTAATTTTGTGGGAGGGTCTGGGGGGTGAAGCCCCCCCAGTTAGGGTATATGGTTCAACCCATATCCTTCATTTTGAAACCAAGAATATTTTTTCTGGTCAGTTTTAGTGTGATTTGAATGAATTTGACTTTTTCTTCTTTTTTTTTTAACCATTTTGGAGATAGGCTTGAGTAGGCTCATCTCCAAAACGAGTGATGTCCTACAAAAATGAATGTCAAATTCATTCAGATCACACTAAAGTTGACCAGAAAAAATATTTTTGGTTTCGAAATGGAGAAACGTAGTTTTCCAAAAATTTACCGTCATTTTTGTAGTATACCTTTTCAGTCGAATTTTTCTTTCTCCTGAGGCCTTAAGTTGCAGATGTTCAGAAAAGTACGTGGTAAGTTACCATTATTTTTTATGAAATGCAGCTCTATTATTGTTTCATCCCCTGAAGGAGTTTGTTATTTTTCTGTTTGCCAGTGGATGGTTCTCTCAGTGGCAAGTACCTTGAGTACCAGTACTTACCACTGCAACTCAGTGTTAATGACTACAGATTTTTATTTTTTTTTCTTGAAATTTTGGTCAGAAGCCAGTCTTGTCGCAGCCAGATCCAGTGAGTTATGAGTGCTTGTGTGAGTTGGTTTCCACCACACTTTTCCAGCCCTGACTGGCAGCCAGTAACCAACCCAGTGTCAAGGGTGGTCATTTTGAATGAATCATGGACTATGGCCAATGAGCGACCTCCTTACAATTTCCTTTGTTTTAGGCCAGTAATTTCAAGCCTAAATCCCTAAATGGGAAGGGGAGGCCCTTCAGATGAATTTGAGTTTAATTAGCTAGCTATGGCGACCTACCAGTGCAGCTGTCCGAGTTGTGACTACGGGTTTTATGATTTCATTGTAAATTTTTTTGAAAACGACCATGTGTCTATTAAGTTCCTGGACAGAGCGTCCAAGAATGAAGATGGAATAATTTCCTCAGCATTTCTCAAGATATACATTCCTAAAGGAACATACGACTGCTACACTCCTCCACTTCATCGTCGCTGCAGCACGTCTCAACAAGCCAACAGCCAATGACTTAAGGTTAATACAGCATGGCCTTATACAAGGTTAGGTTATGATTTCATTGTAAATTTTTTCGAAAATGATCGTGAGTCTATTAAGTTCCTTGACAGAGCGTCCAAGAATGAAGACGGAATAATTTCTTCAGCATTTCTCAAGCTATGGTATTGTCAGGGGGAAAATGAGAGTTTTCTCTGGCGTGTCGCCAGATGTCAGGGGAAATTTAAGTATTCCCAAGAAATAATGAAATATTGTATAATTGGTATACAATGTATAGCTAAGGGTGTTATGTCAATTCTCTAGGGTCGAGAATTACAGACTTCCTCAATGGCACGCAGCAGTGACTAGACGCTCTATTGGGCTGCAATATTGTACCGTTGGCCTACGAGAAAGTTTCGTCTCCCCCCCCAACAATAAAAAAAAAATGATAATAATAATAATAACAGGCTCTTGGCTGAGCCAAACTCCTAGCTAGCACAACGGATTTAAGGAGTGATGCTAAAGCTGGCCTAAGTACCGGCCGTGATTTAATTCAAAAAGTTGTGCTAATGCAGAGTAGCAGAACTGTATTAAATGAGTGGAGTAATCAAACACTGTTAATATACTTTAACAAAGCTCAAGAAAAGAACTGTGAATTTATTAATTACAAACAAATGAATTTACGTTACATGAAATTCAAATCAAATGAAAGAAATGCACTCACTCACTCAGACACTCAGATAACGGCTAAATATTTCAAAAAGCTTAGCCTAGGAAAAAACCAGAAAATACTGATCGGTATGGATGAGACTGCACTGTAGTCGATCACCAGGAGAGGGTGGGAGCTCGGGCAGACACGCCGATTCAAGCTGAGATCTGAAATAAAGAATTCACTCGAGCCTCTAGAGGCGTACGACCCAACTCGATCCGTGACTAAGAACAGACTGAGGTCCGGTTTGAAAGCGTAGTTCAACTAGCGCGGGATAGATGGCGCGACGGGTGCGGGAGGGGTGCGCGCGCAGGCTTATAACAGCTCAGCGCGAAACACGACAACTTAAAATTATCGTACATATAATAATAATTTGCTCCCCGCAAAACAACCCAATGTCACGACTTAACGTGATTTTACAATGAAGAAAATTTGTGACAGGTATATACTGTAAGACGTCACTGTAACGGACTAATTGGGGCTCAGGCTAGTCCGAAATATGCGGTTTTCCGACAAGAGCGACATCTGGACTTACCCCTGCTAATCCGGACTTTTTCTGATATATCAGACATTAGTCCGGATTGCATCAGAGGTTTTCACCACCATTGCAGTATTGTACTGTGTTATACCTTCACTACATTAATCAAATGGCATATGGCATAGTAATACTGTACTGTGCACTGAAAAACATGTCTTTTACTTGTCTTATTGTGGTGAACATAGCTGAAGTTGTCAGGCAGTCCAGACTGCTTTCTGGCTATATCGGACTTTTTCCGATATATAGGAGTTTAGTCCGGTAGCTCCTCGAGTCCGATAAAAGCGAATTCCAGTCTACTGAAGTCCGTTATATCGAGATTTTACTGTATTCCTAAAGGAACATACGACTGCTACACTCCTCCACTTCATTGTCGCTGCACCACGTCTCAACAAGCCGACAGCCAGTAACTTAAGGTTAATACAGCATGGCCTTACACAAGGTTAGGTTTGCTTGGTTAGGTTAGGTTAGGTTAGATTAATGAAAAAAAAAATGACAAAGTTACTTCAGTTATAAGAGCACAGCTTTATATAAGGTTAGGTTTGATTGGGTAGGTTAGGTTAGGTTAGTAAAAAAACACAGTTAATCAAATATATATATATAGTATATATATATTTTTTTTAACCTATTTTAGTGATTTCTGCTCAATTTTTATTGCCAGTTATATATATTGCAAAATGCCCATTTCAAGGGGGTTGAAGTGGGGAGGGGGGGGCCAAAACTTGAAAATAGCTAATTTGCAGCAAAACTGACAACAAAATCCTACAGAAAACACTAATATCAGTAGATTTCTGAAAAAATAAACTTAAAGGGGAGTTGGGGGCTTAAACGATAATTTTACCTGAAATGCTTTCGGTTCCTTTCATTTCTACACGTAATATTGTGGTAAAGCAAGATGACTTACATAGGAATTCAAGCATTTGTCTCATAAACATGTTCTGAAAGAAAATAATTTTAGTAGCTACATCCATTCGATGTAGTGCTGCTTCTTCCATCACCTTTATCATTCTTTTTCTGTGTCGACTTTCCTCTCTTCCTGTTTGCCCCATTTTTCCTATCACTTTTTATTAGTCTTCTTTTCTTTTCAGGTGGTTTTACATTGAGTGACAAGCCATATGGTTTCCTGTAAGCCAGGAAACCATTACAGCGTTGGGAGGTAACCATATAACCAACTTACACGTGTTTCCAACGTGTCAGCAAGTGAGTTGGCGGAGGATTAGTGCTCCTCCCCATAAAACAGCTAAAAGTTGAGCGGCCACCCCTTGCAGGATTATGACATCTGGGCAATAGATAGATAGACTACTGTACTGGTAACCTAGATACATCACAGGTGATTGTCATTTGATTTTCAAGAAAAAAAAAATATTGAAAACAAGCAAAATACCCGGTATAGGCCTACCCATTTTGTGATATATAAGAAGGTAATCCTTAACCCTTCTGTGGCCGTAGGTCTAGAATTTTATATGCGCCTCTGGCCGATGCCAGGGCCATTTTCTGAATTTTCGAAAACTGATTTTTTTTTTCCTTCCCATGTTGAAGAGGAAGTTCCAATGGACCTGGCAGTGCAAATTTCAGTTTCCTAGATCCATCCTGTGTTGTGCAATTGAACGTGGGAGTTGCGTAAATTTAGGCAGCTTATACTAGTCACATGTAGGTATTTCAGTGATGCAACATTGCACTTTTTTTTTTTTTCAAACCAATAAACATGTCAGTGGTGATGAAAAGGTGTGAAATAACTAGATATGCATATTTTGAAGTTTTTAAGTACATAATATGTGAGGTGTGAATTTTAGAAATTATGTTATGAATTTATATTGCATTTATCGGTGTTTATTGTGTTTATGATAGTATTGACTTATTTTTGTAGTCTGGGTGGTGAAGTTTGTTGGAAAAGGGAGGTGAGAGTTTCTTTTTTCAGACCTAAATGAGATAAGCATCATCCCTTGAGTGTACAGGCTGGACAGTGAGGGTTGAAATGCGAGACAACCTGCCATTCGCACCTCGCACGAGCTGATTAGCATGAAGGGAAGGGAGGCCTTTCCACCCACTAAAACATCACATGAACTCGGAAAACATTCCTGTTATGTTTGTAAAAGACAAAGAATATGTAAAATGATTCAAAACAGTACAGAAAACCTGAGCAAATAGGTAAAAAATACAAACAGAAATTAATTTTACTGTACAGTGAAAGCTCGATTATCCAGGCTCGGATTATCCAGCCTTCGGTATATCTGGGCCGTGACTGAATGGTTCAGTGGTACAGTAATACATAGAATTATTTGTACAATAGCTCCGGTTGCTAGCGAGCGAGGCACGGGTAAACGAGCGTGAGTCTGTCCCCCCACCCACACCTCCTGCTCACAACTCGATCACATGGGTGGCAAGGTGGAGTTTTGTTAGGCGACTGATAACCTAACCTAGCCTAACCTTGCTTAACTACCTAATAATTTAACCTATCCTAACCAGGGCTCCAGTTGGGGAATTGGGAAATGAAATCCACTTCTTATTATGTTGAATAAGTTTCTTCCATTATGCCGGAAACAGTCGTAGGTACGGCCTGAAGAACCTAATGATGATAAAGGAGGAAATCTTTCAGCAAGAGAAGGTAATTATTACCAGATTCAAAGTAGAATAATACAGAAAACAAACAAGAGGAATATGAATTGAACTGGTAAAGTCTTTAGGCTGTATGCTTTGACGAAAATTTATGGGTTTCACAATTTTAGGGGACGAAATGGAACAGAAATGTTTGCTAATCAGAAAAAAATTGCTCTACCATCTCATGTGATCTCTTAAGTTAGCATTCAATTTCACAATCTTCGTTAGATATTGCGCTTCCCATTTCAGACTGGCAGAGCATATAGTTATTTCTGTCTCTTTCAGTTAAGTGTACATTATGTTCATTCTTTTGTTTGTTCTTAAGTGTGTGTGTGAAAGAGAGAGTATTGATGCAAACAATAATGTATTCCATTAACCCCTTCATGGTTGTTGTTGGCCTTGAACGATGCTTTACTGTACCGTTGTCAGTGACGGTGAGTTAAAAGCTATTAAAAAAAATGCGAGCAATTATGGGAAGGGATCGAAGGTCACTGATATGTTTACACGACCCTACTCTACTGTCGCAAGCAACTAGGCGGTCACTTCCTCTCAGATGTCTTCGCCGATATGTTTAAATGCTAATGTAACATGCCCCTTAATTTTGAGTAAGTTTCTTCCATTATGCCAAAAACAATAGTAGGTAAGGCTTAAGGAACATTATGATAATTAGAGAGGAAATCTTGCTGCGAGAGAAATGTAATTTACCACCCTCAAAATAGGCAGAAAAATACAGAAAACAAACTAGAGGAATATAAATTGACTTGGCAAGGTCATTAGGCTGTATGCTTACACGATAATATATAGGTTTCACAATTTTAGGGGACGAAATGGAGCAAAAATGTTTACTAGTCAGAAAAAAAAAATACTTTCGTCTCACGTCTTCTCGTAAGTTAGCATCCCACATTTTTTGTTCAATGTCTCGGTTCCCAACACATTTCGGACCGACAGAGCATACAGTTATTTCTGCTCTTTGCAGCTGAGTGTACATTTACTGCTCATTCTTCGTTCGTCATGTGTATGTTTGAGACCGTATTGATACAAATAATTATGTATTTCTATTAACCCTTTCATAGCTGCCATTCTTGAACAGTGCATTACTGCACCGGTGTCAGTGACGTTGAGTTAGGGAGCTATAAAATCTGCGAACAATTATGGGAAGGGAACGAAGGTCACTGGTATGGTTATACTGTACAAACCTGCTGTACCATCCCAATAGCCAGGCGGCCACTTCATTCCAGATGTTTTCGTCAATATGTTTTAATGCTAACATAACATGCGCCCTAATTTTACTCTTTCACGATTCATAGCAAATCAGAAGATTGGTTTAGGGACAAAAAAAAATTAAAAGTGCACCAGACGAGTCTTACCACATCTGTGAGAAAAAGAAACTGATTTTAGAACTTGGAAATAATGGTTCCAATGCCTGCCACGGGAGGACGAAAATTTCTGAACTCACTGCCATTGAGGGGGCTAAACATACGCTTTACTGTAAGTAGTAAAAGCATCTTACCAAATCAGTTCATCCTGATATTCTGTTATGTTTCTCTGATTGTTTCTGGGTTGGCAAATAAACATTTCTTGTTAAATCTGTTTCCCCGTTGTTTTTAGCTGTTCTGCTGGTGTGCAACTCTTGTTGTTAGTTAACGTAATGGCGGAAGGTACTGTTCTGATCTCATTGTTTAACCAAACCTGGCCTAACTTAGCTTAACTGCACCTAATAATTTAACCTAACTTAATCTCCAGTTTGGAAGTTGGGAAACGAAATCCACACTCGAATATGTTGAGTTTCTTCCATTGTGCTGGAAACAATCATAGGTACAGTCGCGTTCATGAATCCCGATACACAGGTGTTTTTGTTGTCTATTGCAGTGCTCACTGCTTTTGGAATAAGGAACTTTTGTGCTTACTGCCTGATACACTGAACATAATTTGGTCAGTTAGCAAGTGAAATAGTTCAACATCCTACCAACGGTGGACACAACAGCAGACAAGACAATTACATGCGTATCAGGACTCACGAACGCGGCTGTACAGCTTCAGGAACATTACGATAGTAACAGAGAGGATATTTTTCAGGAAGATAAAGAAATTTACCAAACTAAAACTAGAAAAATACAGAAACAAGCAGGATGCATATGCAAAGATTTGATAAGGTCTTTCTGCTACATTAAGTGTACATTTACCGGTAAATAAATCAGTCTAACAGTGCTTGTTTTTTGTTTCCGCGGGATTAATCGTGATTTCGGACTATTCAGTCATGCCTTCACACCATATAGCCCGGATAATCGGGCTATCTCTGTACTTTTATTTTCATGTCTTTTTTGTTTATTCCTATGTTTACTTATAACCGTAAGCAGGGTGGTTGTGTGTGTTTTGCAAAGGAGGAGAAAGATGATATTTTCTGTCTGGGTCGAGATAATGGGTATAACTATGTCTTTTTAGGCATGGCCACGAGCGAAAAAATTGTACATCCACTCATCACAGCAGCAGGTGATGAACTGACTAATGAGGTGTGAGAGCATGAAGTGAAGGTCAGTCTTATGTCGCAGATGTTCATTCACTTCCCAAAAGTTTTCACAGTTTTCTACAAGTCACACTGCATCGAATGATCCAAACCAGTACAACAGACCTGAGTAAATAGGTAAAGATACCAGACAAAAATGTATTTTTCTCTTATTATCATGTCTCTTTTGTTTATTGTTTCGTTTTGTTTCATTTTTGAAGGCTCCAACATGCTTGCATGCGTCGGCCTTGGTCACCTAATGGCGGCTCTCCATGCTGCTCGATCTTTGGCGGCTCTCCATGCTGCTCGATCTTTGGCGGCTCTCCATGCTGCTCGATCTTTGGCAGCCTCCCTGTTCAGTCCCTTAACCCTCAAGTCACACTTAATGACCTCGTCCCATGTCTTTCTCGGTCTACCCCTCCCAACCCCTCCCCCAATATTAACACTTCTCACCCTCTGTACCCAATTATTATCCCCCATCCTCTCTACATGTCCAAACCACCTCAGCCTACCTCTCCTCATCACAACACCAACTACTCCAATCCCATCCTACCTCTCAACTCTTCCATCATAAACCCAGCCCCCCCAGGCCTTGCACGCAGGGACGCACTGCACATCCACCTAATCGTTGTCATTTCTGTACGTTTAAACCTGCAAATATCCTCTTCCTTTACTGCTCAGGTCTCACTACCATACAGCATCACACTCCTAACACATGCTGCATACAAAGACCCCTTAGCACGTAAGGAGTGTCCTCTCAAACAGGAGAGGCAACAGCTCCCTGAACTTCTTCCAACCACTTCTTACCCTAGCAACCGAGCTAACTCCAGCCCCACCTCCAGCACATAACATGTCTCCCAAATAACAAAACTCCTCCACATACTCAAGATACTCACCAGCAAGTTCAACCCTCTCACGTCTTACAAACTCCACCTGCTCTCCCCGACATGCCGCACACGTGAAATCAGCAATATCTCGCAGTCTACCTCTAATACCACTACATCTCTTGTGCACCCATTTATCACAAACACTACACAAGATGGAATTACTTCCCACACCCTTGTGGCAAACTGCACATGGCCACTCTCCCTCTCCTCTGATTGTACCACCACCAACCCTAGATATCATCACTTTTGTTTTATCTGCATTTACCCTTAAGCCCTTTTGCCCCATACCATCTCTCCACTTCTTAAATCTTTCCTCCGCCTCCTTTTCATTCTTTGCAATCAACACCAAATCATCAGTGTACAACATCTCCCATGGGAGTCCATCTCTGAAGTCATGTGAGAGGACTTCAAGCACAGTGATAAACAACAAGGGACTCAAAACTGACCCCTGATGCACACCAACATTCACGGAAAACTCATCACTCAAAACTCCATTCACTCTTACCTGGGTGCGAGCACCTACGTACATGGCCATAACCACCCTAACCAGCCACTCTTCCAACCTTAGCTTTGTCATTGCGCACTTCACCACCTCTTTAGGGACTCTGTCAAAGGCCCTTTCCAAATCTACAAAAACAAAATACAATATCCTTTTCTTTCCAGTGCCTGTATTTACTCATAATCATAAACAGGGTGGTTGTGCGTGTTTCGCAAGGGAGGATAAAGATGATATTTTCTGTCTGGGTCGAGATAATAGGTGTCGTTGTGCTAGTTTAGGCATGGCCACAAGTGAAAAAATCGAAAATCCATTCATCACAGCAACAAGCTCTGAACTACTTGATGGGATGTATGGGGCTGTAATGTAGGTCAGTCTGAAGACGTTCAGAACATTCGTTCACTTCTCAAAAATTTTCGCCGGTTTTTATAGGCGGCGCTCAAACGACGCCTTCAGCCATTTATCAGCTAAACGTCATTCGACGCAGGCGGCCATGGAGGGGTTAAGGAGACATAAGACTGTCCCTTAAAAATTATTTTTTAAAATTTGGTTCTGTGGCTTTAAGTACAGTAGTGCACTTTCAGATATGAAGAGGATTCATGAATAAACAACGAAAATATAATTACGTAAGGGGAAGATGGTAGGAGGATGAATATAGTTTTGAATGGTGAGTTGCTTGAGGAGGCAGAGTCTTTTAAGTATTTAGGGTTACATGTTGCTGTGGATGGAAGAATAAATGTAGAAGTGAAGTTTAGAATAAATGAAATAGGAAAGGTGCTGGGAGGAATGAAAAAGTGTTTAGATGTCATTCACTTAGAATAGATATAATGATAAAGCTGTATGAGGGTATTGTGGTACTATCTATCTATATATCTATTGCCAGACGCCTCGATCCTGCACAGGGTGGCCACAAATAGATCGCCTCCATGTCGCTCTGTCCCCCACCATTTCACTACCACGCTCCCAACTCACCCCCCCCTCTCTCATGTACACCCACGATCAAAAGTTCGTCGACAGTCCCTGTCGGGCATATGTTTCTACAGGCTGCCGATAGGTGGCGTAACGATCTAGCACGAGCGTAGTGGGAAGTGGAGTCAGTCAACGAAACTTGAGAGGGAGAGGGAGGCGACAAGGGAGGGGTATGAACCCGTGGCGATCGGAATACAATGCATCTCGTGTGTTTTGCTGTTATCAATAATACATTGTTATTTCCAGACTATTATACAAAACTTATTACAATTCACTTTAGTTTACATAAACAGATCTTCCACAGCTGAAAATACAAACAAATTAGTGGTGTCTCGAACAAGATTCCCACTTATTCGAGGCATCTCTGCTGCAATTGGTGCTGTCCACATATTATTATTATTATTATTATTATTATTATTTCACCTCCATTCGGCCAATGCCGTTGTTGTACTGCAAAATGAAGAACCAATCATCACAATTCCGAGGCAATATGACTGAGCTTCCTCTTGGCCTTGACACATCACTCTACACCTTTTAGAAGGTAGGTCAACTTTATATAGCAGTCCCCTGACTTCCGAAGGCATCTTATCGCCATATACACACAGTGGATATATATATTCAGTAATCCCTCCACTATCCGACGTAATAGAGCCAAAGGCATGTCCGGATAGTGGTCTTGTCTGGATAGTGGCCCTGAAGCTCCAGCACCAGTCATTCCTGACCCTAACCTAATCTAACCTAAATCAGAAAACTACCTTCCTACCTCCCTACCGGACATGCATAGCACTTATTTAGATCCCCTTTCACATAAATAATGCACACAAAGCATGAATTAATTGAATTTTAACCAAAAAATGATGATTTAGAAGTGAGTAAGGCATAGGTGCTCAACTTGCATCCATTATGTAAGTAAGTATCAGACATGGAAATCATCTTTTCTCACATTTTATGCACTCAATTATTGGATACAAAGCATCAAATACAGTAAATGATGTAAATTGTTACCAGAAAAATGGTTAGGTTAGGTTAGGACCGGACATGAAATTCACAGGCATTCACCTTTTTCACAGCTAGTGCACTAAAATAATGAACACAGAGCATGAATTCATCTAAATTTAACCCAAAAAGAATGAATTTGAGGTAAGTTAAGCACAGCTGTTCACTGAGTTGGCAGCTTTGTTTAGGTACTGGACATGAAAATCAGTGGCATTCACCTTTTTCACAGCTGGTGCAATTCAATACTAGTGGTAGCCATGCATGAAAAAATTAAATTAAAAGCAGGAAATTATGATTAACAAAATGGTTAGGTTAGGTTAGATTAGGTTATGACTGGACATGAAATTCACTGGCATTCACCTTTTTCACAGCTGGTGCACTTCAATACTAGTGGTAACCATGCTTGAAAAAATTAAATTGAAAGCAGGAAATTATGATTAACCTTTATGGGAATTTTTTTACCATTTTACAGCATGCTGAAAACAGGTTAGACGTGCAAGTCATTATGGTTAGACATGAAAATCATTATGGAAATCATCTTTCACACAAATCAATGGCATTCACCTTTTTCATAGCTGGTGCACTTCAAAACCATGCATGAAAAAATTAAATTGAAAGCAGGAAATTATGATTAACATTTATGGGAATTTTTTTACCACTTTACAGCATGCTGAAAACAGGTTAGACTTGAAAATCATTATGAAAATCATCTTTCACACAGTCTATGCATGAGATTAATGATATGGGAAGAACAAAACAAGGAATTTTGATGAAGTTAGGGTACTTACGAGAATGATGCTGTCATCCTGATGTATAACCCGCTCGGTCATCTCAGACTCTGACAGTAAGACCTTGCACCTGACACACCTTAGCACTTCCGCTGCACTTTACACTCACCAGCACTTTCCACAACGTTTCCTTTTGCATACCTTGCATCACATCACTTCACTGCACTGTACATAACAGTAAATTCCCTTGTGGTCTAGTGACGAGTCCTGGAGAATTTAGTTGCTGTCAGAGTCTGAGATGAGCTTTCAGCTCCGTTCCACTTACCAACACACCAGCAGCACGTTGTTATCGATACCAGATGAGCGTGGAACGGTCAATGTCAGCATACTTAAGAGTAAACATCATCTTCCTCTCCACGTTCCGTCTGGTTTTCGAAGCGAAATCAGCCGTGTACTGCTGTAATTTGTCTCGGGACCTCTTGATATCAAACAAAGTGGAGCGAGGGAGGTTGAATTCATGGAGGATCTGTGATGTCGGCCACTCGACGTCCACCTTCTCCAATACCTCCTGCTTCTTCTCCAGAGTCAAAACCACTTTCTTCCTCTTCTCAAGTGGTGGGGCCATCATCACACACATGATGAAGAAGTTGCAGAGGAGCATCAAGCCCTGCAGGAGATAGGGAATCACCACAAAACCAAGCACTTCAGCAGCCATGTTGAGAGCATGTTGACGAGCCAGGAGCTGAGCGGGAAATGAGACCGTGAGAGAGGCTGGAGGTGCGAAAACACAGCTGTTCGGAGTGCGCGGGAAGTTCAAACTGACGCGGTCCCAAAAAATCAGAATTTTTTCGGATTTTTTCGAATTTGGGGGCATTTTGGGGGTCAGACAGCCTACGATGTCCGAATAGTAATGCATCCAGATAATGGACGTCCGGATAGTAGGGAGATTACCACTGTATATATATATCCGTTTCATGAACGATTAGCACCATGAAAACTTTAAAAATGCATGTTTACATATATATTTCTTTGTATTTTGAATATCAGGCAAGATGGCAGAGGGTCGTGCGAATTCTTCGCGAATCATCGCCGATCGTGGGCGAATAATTGGACTATGGGAGGGCGGCATGACTCCAGGTGCCATTGCTCAAGAGCTTGGCCTGCATCGGTCTACAGTGCATAACTGGATCAAGCGCTGGCAAGAACATGGGTCAGTCAGCACAAAGCCTCGTAGCGGACACCCAAAAGCAACAACTCCCAAGCAGGACAAGGCAATTGTGGAGAGAGCACAGGAGCGACCGTTAACACCTGTTGTGAACTATTCACGTGATTTGCACTTGGCCTGCAATGTCCCCACTGTGCGTCGACGGCTCCACGCAACTAATATCAAGTATCATGTGCCTGCCGTAAAAGAAGTGTTGACCCCTTACAACAAAGATGATTGAATGGGGTTTCCCCTACAGTACTCAACAGAAGATGAGTTATTTTGGAAGAATGTAATATTTACAGATGAAAAGTGTTTTTCTTCTTTAAAGGCAGGGCCTGGGGTATGCTGGAGGGTCACGAAAATGAGTTACTTAGACAAACACATTTTTACCAAAGCAAAAAGTGGACGTGTATCTACATCGCTGTGGGGTTGGATTTGGGCTTACGGACCCGGAGAACTGTTGGAAATTGATGGTAAATTAACAAGTGAACAATATATAAGAATTCTTGAGGATGTTCTCCTGCCCACAGTGCGTGTGATGGCAATCCCAGCCCCTCACACCATCCATATTGTGCATGACCGCAGCTCCGTCCACATGAGCAGAATGGTAAGAGAGTGGATTGATGTCCATCTCGAATGTCACTTCACCGACTGGCCAGCCAAAGGATGTGATATGAACCCCATCGAAAACGTGTGGGCAATAATGGTTCAGGAGTGGGATATTGGGCAAGAGCACACGAAAGCTGCCATTGTGCGTCACGCTCAGGACGTATGGGAAGGCATACGTCGATGTCCAAATATATGCACCAGTCTTGTGAGGTCAATGCCAAACAAACTTAATGAAGTGATTGATGCACAAGGAGGATGGTTGTCCTATTAAATCATCCAAAGTCTCTGAGTGATTTGGACTATGGAGTTGATAAATGGAAAAGTGACAACCATGATTGGGATGGTACTGTTTGGCAATATTTTCGTTCTGGTTAATAGAATATAAATGCACTGCTTGTATAATCCAACAGTGTTACCTACTAATATATTATACTGTATGTAAATGTTATACAGTTATAATAATTTTCACTGTTCATTTCTGTGAATTACTTTTTTCTTTGTTACTGTTGTCTTATAAAAACAAGCAGTATTTCATGACACTTTAATATATCATACAATAACCTCTCAACTTGGTAACATTATAGCCTTAAAACCTTTGACTATAGCACATACTGCAAACTTCACAAGTGACATATCAATCCCATAGTGGTATCTAATCATATCAGCCATTTGATAACCACAGGCCTAATGGGTAAGGCGCAGATGTAAATTCCAAGACTGTGACACATTCTAGTTTGTGCTCGCTCGCTTCGGGTACTAAAAAATATTATGTCGAGGTGGCTTAAGATAAAGATATGTTCAGTTTAGCTTTGCAGTTTTTATGGGCAATATTCAAATACCATGAAAAAACAAAAATCTAGTGGTAAGTTTAAGAGTTATTACACAAGCGTCTTTTAGGTTCACCCGCTGACAGGAAGTGCAAAATGCGTCACACAAAAAAAAACACATAGCGAGTGAGAACGAATAAGGTAGACACGACTTTGCATGCCTGACAATTGGCCTGAAATGGCCCCAGACACACATACCGAGAAAAATGCTAATTTGAAGTCTCCTACCATCGGACCGCCTTTTGCAAAAGACCCAGGTCAACCTACGGTAATTGCAGCAGAGATGCCTTGAATAAGTGGGAATCTTGCTCGATACACCACTAATTTGTTTGTATTTTCAGCTGTGGAAGATCTATTTATGTAAACTAAGGTGAATTATAATAAGTTTTGTATAATAGTCTGGAAATAACAATGTATTATTGATAACAGCAAAACACACGAGGTGCATTGTATTCCGATCACTACGGGTTCGTACCCCTCCCTTGTCGCCTCCCTCTCCCTCTCAAGTTTCGTTGACTGACTCCACTTCCCACTACGCTCGTGCTAGATCGTTGTGCCACCTATCGGCAGCCTGTAGAAACATATGCCTGACAGGGACTGTCGATGAACTTTTGATTGTGGGTGTACCTCTCCACTCCAACCCTCCATCTCATCCTTGGCCTCCCCCTCCCTCTCGCCCCCCTCACCTCACTCACATACACTCTCCTCATCAGTCTTTCATTCTCCATCCTCTCCACATGCCCGAACCACCTTAAAGTGTTTCTCCTAACGCTTCCTATCACTTCCACAACCACACCACAACGCTCTTTCACTTCCTCATTTGTTAGTCTGTCTCTCCATGTGACTCCACATGCTCCTCTCAGATAACTCATTTCCACTGCTTTCACTCTTGACTTCTGTCCTTCCAACAGGGTCCAAGCTTCACTTCCATATGTTAAAGTTGGTATCACAGTACTGTCATGTAACAACTTTTTTACTTCCATGCTCACCTCCCTGTTTCTTATCACTGCTTTCACCGAACCAGCAACCTTCCTTCCCTGCTGCACCCTTTCAAGCACTTCACCCTCCAGACTTCCATCCTTACTCATCACACTACCCAAGTACTTAAATGCACTCACATTCTCCATATCCTCTCCTTCCAATCTCACTGTACAGTCACTGGCTTCACTTCTCTCGAAGACCATCACTTTCCTCTTCCCTACATTCACCTTTGGATTCCATTTCTTACACACACTCCCAGACTCATCTACCAAGCCTTGCAGCTCCCCTTCGTCTTCGCTCAACAACACAGTATCATCTGCAAACAACAGTACAGGGAGTTTCCAAACACTGCCCTCTCTCACTAGAGCCACTCCAACATCCACTGCCCATCCTTGTCTCTCTTTTATAACCCCATCCATGTACAGAATGGATGTAAAGATAAGGCTGTATGAGGGTATTTTGGTACTGATTGTGTTATATGGGGCTGAAGCATGTAATGTGGGTGTAGCAGAGAGGAAAGGTTTGAATGTAATGGAGATGAGGTGTCTGAGGAGTATGTGTGGTGACCTATATGGATCAAGTGAGAAATGATAAAGTGCGAAGGAGAACTGGTGTTGTTCGGGAGATGGCTGATCGAGTTGAGCAGAGGGTGTTGTGATGGTTTGAGCATATGGAGAGAATGGATGATGAGCGATTGGTGAAAAAGATAACTAGATCTGATGTGAGAGGTGTAAGGCTGAGAGGAAGACTGCAAATAGGATGGATGGACAGTGTGAAGAGAGCATTGGAGGTGAGAGGGATGTTTTTGAGTAAGAAAGAGTGGCTGTGTGTGATAGAAATGAATGGAGAGAAATTGTGAATGAATAAATCATGCTGCAGCCCTGAGGGGATATTCTCCTGCATTTTGTCTGATCAGCTGATCAGGTCAGGTGTGGGTAAAGGGATGGGTCCATTATGATGTGGCAGGGTTAAACCAGCTCTGCTGTCAGGCCCTGTTGTGGATGTCACTGATTCCACTGCGCAGTTGACCCTTGTGCAGTGTGGTGTGGTGAGGATCAGTCCCTTCTACCCTTTAGGGCTAAGATGCTAATGACTGTGCTTCAGTGCATGAGGAAATTGGGAGTGTATCATCCTGTCTCGGCTACCTCCCTTTCCTTGCGTGGAGCAGCCTAGGTATATAGATAGATACAGTAGGTTGGGTTAGGATAAGCTTGGTTAGGTTAGTATAAAGTAGGTTAGGTTAGGATTTATAATGGGTTGTTAAGAATAATAATAAGCTGGTCTTTTGTTTCTCAAAGTGCCAGTTCTTCCATAGGGAATTCACTAGCGCTCGACACACAAATACATTATTTTTAGAGTTACAAGAATTGTGACATCTCTCATATACAATACAAACTTCATCAATAAAAAAATATGAAAGTGGCAGTAATTAAATCCTATAATCATCTGCCATAGTACCTCTCTCCAGGTCATAGCATTTTCGTTTCGTTTCGTTTCGTTTCGTTTTTGAAGGCTCCAACATGCTTGCATGTGTCGGCCTT